>OZJO01015074.1:0-10536 GCA_900406225.1 Acrobeloides nanus | reverse complement strand
AAAAAAATTTCGACAAGATAAATAAAGTACCAAATAAGGAGAAACAAGCTGTCATATGGCGTTTATTTTAGAAGCATCAAAAAAGACCACAAAACCATGGTCTGTTCACAAAGATCATAAAAAAATCTTCAAGGCCTTTATGCGGAGATAGACTCGAATGAAACGAAACGAAAGGTTTGAAACGATAAGAATGAAACGAAGAGGATGAAATGATACGAATGAAACGATCGAATGAAAAGAACGAATGAAACGATACGAATGAAACGAAGCGGATGAAACGATCGAATGAAACGATACGAATGAGACGAAGAGAATGAAATGATACGAAGGAAACGACATAATGGAAAAGACCAATAAAAACATTTTTCCTACGAGAAAATTTTTTCCCATAGAAAAAATTTATAAGGGTGAAAATTTTTGGTGAATTTTTAGATTTTTGACAAATTTTTCAATTTTTAGCACATTTTTCAGCTTTGTCAAATTTTTCAATTTTTGGTGAATTTTTCAATTTTTAGCACATTTTTCGATGAATTTTTCGATTTTTAGCACATTTTTCAATTTTTGATAAATTTTTCGATTTTTGACAAATTTTTGGTGAATTTTTCGATTTTCGACGAATTTTTCAATTTTTAAGCACATTTTTCAATTTTTGTCAAATTTTTCAATTTTTAACGAATTTTTCAATTTTTGACAAATTTTTCAATTTTTAGCACATTTTTCAATTTTTAATGCATTTTTCGATTAGCCGTCGTGACACGCATTTTTTGGCGCTAACAGCGCACTAGCCGTTGTGACATTGCATTATGTCACGGTGCTAGCCGTTGTGACGTCACAACGATGTTATAACGCGTGTCACAACGGCTAGAGCCGAAAAATGCGTGTCACGACAGCTAGCGTTCACCCTAAAAAATAAATATTTTCCCATAGGAAAAATTTTTTATTGGTTTTTTCCATTATGTCGTTTCATTCGATCATTTCATTCGTATCGTTTTGTTTCAAACCTTTCTTTCCGTTTCATTGGAGTCTATGCCAAAAGTCAGGGCCGTATCCAGGATTTGGTTTTGGGGGGGGGCTTAAACGTGAAAAAATGCATTTTTCTTAAAGAGGGAGTAAACTTTACAGCAGCATCTCGAAGAGTGCATTTCCAACTTGAAAGTATTATATTTCCTCAACCATAAAAGATTTTTTTGTCGGGATCTTTTTTTAAACTATTTATCATGATGTGTAGAATATTTTTTAAAAAGATCTCGACCAAAGATCTTTTATGGTTGAAGAGATATAACACTTTAAAGTTGAAAATGCACTCTTCGAGATGCTGCTGTAAAGTTTACTCCCCCTTTAAGAAATGTTTTAAAAAATGGCTATTTGTTCAAAAAATTGGCCGTTTCGGGGGGCTTGAGCCTGCTTAGCCTCCCTGGATACGGCCCTGCCAAAAGTCGAATGTAAAGTAGCTATTGGGCCACCCTATAATACGTTTTATATATTTTCTTAATAGTGTATGTTGATCAATTTTTAAAGCTAGATGATAAATTGGCTACAACAACAAAATGTTTTTCGTAAGCCTTCATAATTGTCCAAGAAAAAATGCAAAGCACAATTTTTTGTGCTTAAATTGAATTTTCTTCCATCGAACCGAGAGGTTATAATGAGAAGTATGACTTCGAATAAGTTTCGTGTTAATTGCTTCAGGAAAAACTTTTGTTGGCATGCGTAGTCGTATAAATTTCTTTTAAGATTTTTGAACAATTGCGTAAGTGAAATTTTCTGCCAGAGGAGGTTGATGCGGAAGAAAGTAACGATTTTAACCTTTTATTTATGTTGAATGAAAAAAACACGGCGCATAAAAATGTGCATTTTTTTTTAATATCCGTAAAAACGATTAAGACGTGTTAATTAAGTGCCAATAACACTTTACGAAAGAATTCGCAGCGATCGGAGAGCGTGTAAAAAATTTGACTTTCAAAAGTCAAATTTCTTGAAAAAATTTGTCTAAGTCTTGAAAAAGTGTCGTTTTCGATAGGTGTCGAAAAAGTGTCATATCTCGGCGAAAACTAAGTGAATTCGATTAATTTTCCCCCTACAATATTCTACGCCTTTTAATCTACAATTCTACGAGAAAAATATTTGAAAAGCTATTTTACTGATTTTTTTAAATTTGGTTGAATTTTTCACTTTTATGCATATTTCAAAGGAATTCAAATAAATAGAAGTCGTGAAGGAGACCACCAATTTTTATTATCGGGGGCTCAAATGATTGCTGACAGGCTAGAAAACAAAGCTACAAAGCGATTTTTCTTTTTAGTTTCGAAAAATGGAGTTTTTTATGTCAAAAACTGTAAATTTTGGGCATTTTTGGGGAATAACAAAAAAGTTTTCTTCAATGCCCAAAAAACTGGCTCTGTAACTTTAGTTCTACAGCTCTTACGAGTACTTTGAGCCCTCGATCATTAAAAATGATGTGGTCCTTCACGACTTCTATTCATTTGAAGTTATTTAATAAAAAAAAACACTAGAACTTGGTTTGAAAAGACGATTGTCCATCATCAATCCCCAGTAGTGCAGCGGCAAAGCAGTGGCTTCGTGAACACAAAGGTCCAGGTTCGAATCTCGCTTGGAGCCATTTTTTTGCACAATCGAAAAATTTTGCAACCTTATATATGACCCCATAGCTTTTTTGCACGCCCTCGGATCGCTGCGAATTCTTTCGTAAAATGTTATTGGCACTTAATTAACACCTTCTTATCGTTTTTACGGATATTCAAAAAAATGAACCTTTTTGTGCGCCGTGAAAAACAATTATATTATTTGATTAGTTTTTCAAGCGCAACATCCTGTTTGATATTCTATAAGTGTTTCTCATTTTCGAATCAAGTGTTTCATTATCCTTCTGTACTTTTATTCGGAAAGAAAAATAATTGAATTTTAACACTTCCCTGTCGACGTGAATAGTTTTTCAGAAAGTACATTTAATGAGGAAGTATATTTAATATTATACTGCAAAAATTTTCCTGAAAAAAATTTATAAAATTTTTACTGAGACTTAATTGAATTCGTAAAAAAGAAACTTTTTTTTCTTTCATAGTTCAATGGTAATGTGCTTGATTTTGACTTTAAAGGGTCGAGGGTTCGATTTCCCGATCTGATTCGAGGATTTTTGCGATATTTTTTTATTCTCTGATCATGATCTTCCTCATTAAATGTACTTTCCAAAAATCGAAAGATTTGACAAAAATTGAAAAATTCGCCAAAAATCCATAAAAAATTGAAAAATTCGACAAAAATTGAAAAATGTGCTTAAAAATTGAAAAATTCGTCAAAAATCGAAAAATCCATAAAAAATTGAAAAATGTACTTAGAAATTAAAAAATTCGTCAAAAATCGAAAAATCCATCAAAAATTGAAAAATGTGCTAAAAATCGAAAAATTGAAAAATGTGCTATAAATTGAAAAATTCGTCAAAAATCGAAAAATCCATCAAAAATTGAAAAATGTACTAAAAATTGAAAGATTTCGAACAGCTAGCGTTGAGTTAGTATTATTTATTGTTGTCAGTTAGCGTTGATTTCCGACAGTTAGTGTTATCAGTTAGCGTTGAGTTAACGTTATCAGCTAGCGTTGATTTCCGACAATTAGCGTTGGATAGCGCGGACCCCCTTCGTCGAAAAAGTATCGAAACATACATCAATTTCACTTTTTGTAATGTTCGATAAATCGTCTCGATGAAGAAATTGGATTGATTCAGACAAATTTGCCTGATTCAATAAAAAATTTGAACATTGAAACGAAAAATACAATGAAATTTCAAAATCGCGGTCTCCATGATCTTGTTATGAGCTTTTTGATCTTATTTAGCAACATGTCAAATTTTAAATTCAATGGCATTGTTATAGCATGAGAATTTTTTAGAAATTTACGACACTTTTCTTTTCACGAAAATAGCTAATGACGTTTCGAATTTGAGACCGAAAATGCCCCAGCCTGTTGTCATATAATTTCAAAAATCCTTCGAATAAATAATGAAAGTCGTTCGCTTGTTTGTAATTCTAGAATTTTTCATTTGTTTCGTGCAATATTTGCAAATTATGCAGCAGCAAAATCTTGCCTTTGTTTTTTCTAGTTTAGCTCCAAGTATATGTATTTCTAATTTTTTTGGCAGGGGCAAAAAAATTCAGTTTCTGTTGGGAATCGAACCTGCAAGCAATTTATATAAGCCGAGAAGCTTAGCCACTCGGCCATGAAGGTAACCCCGTACACAAAAAGTTTATTTTTTTATTTTTTTGTCAAAGGCAAAATCTTTTGGATCCTGATGGGAATCGAACTTGAGAGCAATTTCTAAGAGCCGACAGTCTTAGCCACTCGGCCACACGATAAAGATGGGATTTTTAATTTTGCTTATAATTTAAAGTGAGTGTAATATTGATAGCCTATTCTCAAAAAATTGAAAAAATTTTCCGATTTTCTTCTAAAAACCGACTTCTTAGGGTAATTTCTAGGCGAAAAATCGATGACGCGCATTTTCGAAGCATGACAAATTAAGCTTGACCCTGAAAATCAGGGTAGGAAAATTTTTATTGCACTTTTCGCAAAAATCTGAAATGTCGAGTTTTTTCCTGGAAAGCTCCATTTCATACGTAATTTTATGTGTACATTTTCGACACATGAAATCGACGTCTAGACATGGAAAATGGCAGTTTTTGATTCAAAAAACGAACTTTTTCCCTGAATCAGGTTCAAGGAAGCGTTTTCATACTTTGATAATGCGCGCAATTGATTCCCCGCATAAAATTAGAACTAGAAAGGTCCATATAGAAAATTGTTTCGCGTTTTTTTCGAAAATATACCATAGATGTTACGCTTCCATAGGTTCAGAAAAAATTTTCGCGCTGAAACGCAGGTTTACCCTGATTTTCTGGGTCAAACTTAATTTTTCATGCTTCGAAAATGCGCGCAATCTATTTTTCGCCTAGAAATTACCCAAAAAGTCGATTTTTAGAAGAAAAATCTAAAATTTTCATATCTTCGCTTCAATACACACCCTTATTTAGAAGATCGGAAATTTTTTTCGATTTTTCGAGAATAGGCTATAAATGTTACACCCCCTTTAACATAAATTTTTTTACAAGCTTTTTTCGCAGGCAAAATCAAATCATCTCAGGTGAGATTCGAACCCGAGACCTTAGATTTGAAACTTAGAGCACTACCACTGAGCCAAGTTCACGATAAAAATCGTAATTTTTAATTTTGCTTATAATTTAACACAAATTTCTTTTAACAACTTTTTCAAAAAATTTTGTTTGCATGTTGCTCAAAATAGCTTAAAATAACAGAATATACCGGAAATTTGCAGGAGTGTTTCCGTGTTAAGAAGTTTGGTGAGCCGTAAAACGTTGTGTTGTGCCTCGAAGCTTATTTTCATGCATGTCTCGAAACTTATTGTCATGCATGTTTTTTTAGTTAATTTCTCAAATGTCAATTCAAAGAATAGAACGGATTCGCCACGACGCAAATATCTTTCGAATCCGAATTTTTTATCTAAAATTGGACTGGATTTTCCCCATAAACCTCTATAAAATTTTCGAGAAAATGTGGTTATACTTGTTGAAAAAACCTAAAAATAAAAAAGTTATAATCAATTCATTTTTCTGACGCGTCGTGCGAAGAAAAGACAATAATAAAATGCTAGAAAGGTTCGTCCCACGCTAGTCTAACCCAGTTGATCCCATTTATCTACACTTTGTTCCGCCTTACAAGGATTTCTGGGTATTTGTGTTGGCTAAATTTTCTGATTTTGCGCATGAATGCAAATGTCAGTTGGACGGATTTTTCTCGATATGCAACGCTTAAAAATTGAAGCATTTGGGCAACACACAATTTTTAATTAACAAAGATTTGAGGAAGTTTTTGGTTGATTTTGATGGACTTTGTTGTTGGCGTGCTGCCTTAGGCTTAGCTTAAGGCTAAGCCTAAGGCTAAGCCTAAGCTTAAGCCTAAGTCTAAGGCTAAACCTAAGCCTTAGCCTAAGGCTAAGCTTAAGCCTAAAGCTAAGCATAAGCCTTAGCCTAAGGCTAAGCTTAAGCTTAAGTCTAAGGCTAGACCAGAGCCTAAAGCTAAGCCTAAGGCTAAGCCTAAGCTTAAGTCTAAGACTAGGCCTAAGCCTAAAGCTAAGCCTAAGCCTAAGGCTAAACCTAAGCATAAGGCTAAAGCTAAGCCTAAGCCTAAGGCTAAGCCTAAGGCTAAGCCTAAGGCTAAGCCTAAGGTTAAGCCTAAGCCTAAGCCTAAGCCTTAGCCTAAGGCTAAGCCCAAATTTCGTTTTTTTTATAATCCTGTATATGTTTTTCTCGATTAATTTTGCATTATTACACATGCTCATCCTGATTCAGGGAAGCATTTATTCGACTCGAAAGCATGTTTTTTGTATTCCTCGCATAAAATAATCCCAAGAACGATGATCTTCAGAAGAAACATTCAAAATTTTCATATTTTCGCTTCAATTCACACTCTTATTTCCCTGAATCATGTTCAGGGAAGCGTTTTCAAGTTTCGGGGAATGCTCGCGCCCTTTATGTGTTTTTCTCTATCTTGGTTCCCCCGAAATTCGAGTGGCGCTACATTACTGACTATGCTAAACACAACTACGAAGGTCCGGAAAAAATCCCAAAGTGTCACTTTCTTTCTTTTCTTGTAAGGTATAAATATCTTGAAGTGGGAATTTTTGTTCAAAAGGTCAAATTCCTCTTTAAAACCATCTAAAATTTCGTCTTAAGGCTACGAATACGAGTTTCCCTTTTTTCCTCTTCAACTCCTATATATAAATCGAAATTTGATCCCTCTAAGATGTTTTTTCGTTTGCTTCACGTCACGCGACCATAAAAATTGTATTGTTTTTGACTTAATTTTTTAAATTTAAATTGAAAAAAATTTAGCTTGACCCTGACTCAGGGAATGGATTCGGTGTATTGACGCGAAAATCGAAAATTTTCATTTTTCGCCCGTACACCAACTTCATTCCCTGAATCAGGATCAAGGTAATTTTTTCATGTTTAGAAAGTGTGCACAGTCGATCCACCGCATAAAATTACCCCTATATGGGTCATTTTTAGTAAAAAATTTTCTGGTCCCAAAAAGTTTTCGTTGTAATGCACAGACTTTTTTGAATTTTGTGCTGTGAAAATTTGAATTTGTTGTGAAAAATTGAATTTTGGTAAAAATGGAATTGTTGTGAAGAATTGAATTTTTTAGTGAAAATTTAATTTGTTGTGAAAAATTCGTTTCCGGGAATCCAATCCAGGAACATTTTTTACACCCATAAAATTACCTCATAAAATGTTTGTTGTTTCATTTTCCAAAAAGGAGCACAACTTTTGACCTCATTTTCTCATCTATTTTTCATCCCCAAAGAGCTACTTACCATTAGAACTTATTTTTATAGCCTTTTTACACTCCGTTAAACTAGAATGTTGTTTATCTCATTGCCTATTAAGGAAGCAAATAGGAAGTTTTATATGGGAGAAAAAATTATGTTCAATTGAGTTAACGCCCCATAAATGGTATAAGTGTGTGCCATAACAAACAACATATTTGCGTACTTTTGATTTATCTCACGACAGGGACTTGTAAAATATCATTGATCCCTTGTGGGTAAAACATGAAAATATGTTTAATAGTTTTCCGAGAAGGGAGTTTTTTGTTCTTTCGTGATTGAACTTTTTTTGCGTAGTAGCATAATTAAGATTATTTTTTATTTGGTTTTTAGTCAATTTTGAAAATGAGGAGGTTTTGCTTATTTAACCTAAAGGACCAGTCCACTCGGTAAAAAAACTCTAAAAATTATATATTCGGAAAGATCATGAAAAATGAAGCATTTTTTGTTTTTACGGCATGCTCAGAAACGTTGTGGTTTTTGAGATAATTGCGTTTGAAATTTGAATTTGCGTTCATGTTTTCGTTATAATACAAAAACAATTTTTGAATTTTTTGCTGTAAAAATTTGAATTTTTTGTGAAGAATTTGAATGTTTTGGTAAAAGTTTAATTTTTTAGTGAAAATTTGAATTTTTTTGTAAAAATTTGAATTTTTTCTCTTCCCCCAGACATAATTTTGTGCTGGATTGTGTCAAATAGAAAATAGAAAAAAATTCGATTAAATTAAATAATTACGGTGAGGTGCACAAACGTTCTTTGGCATACGCCATATTCTAATTGACTTAGTTTTTACTCCATTTATGCTAGTCTCACATATCCTCCTACACAAGATCGAAAATACGCATTCCCATACTGACATTTACAAATCGTTTAACTACATATAAAATTTGTCATGGCTAGCATTACGAAAAATGTAGGCTACTTGGCGAAGTGGATAAGGAAGCCGCCCGTCCGATCTGGCAAGTTAAGCAACATTTAGCCCACAGGTTCGATCTTACTAGGGCGAGAATTTTGATCTATAAAAAACTTTTTAAAATTTGCATATTTGGGTTATTTAATCTGTCTACTAACAAATGCAAAAAACTATTCTTAAATTGTTAAATTAGATGAAAAATATCGTCAAGTAATAAGGAAAATTAATTTTTGAAATTGACATGCTTAAATGGTGTAGTTGGTTGCAGTGCAGACATTGGGTCTATTGATCGAAGATTCGATCTCACCAGGGTCGAAGTTTTTATTTTAGCGAATCATAAAATTTATAAACAAACCCCCTAAAAATTACATGAAAATTTTTGCAGTCATTAGTTTTTGGGGAAAAAATTTTCTGTGCCGTATATAGGCCTAAGCCCAAGCCTAAGCCCAAGCTTAAGCCCAAGCCTAAGACTAAGCCTAATCCCAAGCCTAAGACTAAAACCTAAACTAAACCTAAGCCCAAGCCTAATCCCAAGCCTAAGACTAAACCTAAGCCCAAGCCTAAACCCAAACTTAAGCCCAAGCCTAGACTAAACCTAAGTCTAAGCCCAAGCATAAACCCAAACTTAAGCCCAAGCCTAAGACTAAACCTAAGTCTAAGCCCAAGCCCAAGCCTAAGCCCAAGCCTAAACCCAAGCCTAAACCCTAACTTAAGCCCAAGCCTAAGCCCAAGCCCAAGCCTAAACCCAAGCCTAAGACTAAACCTAAGTCTAAGCCCAAGCCTAAACCCTAACTTAAGCCCAAGCCTAAGCCCAAGCCCAAGCCTAAACCCAAGCCTAAGACTAAACCTAAGCCTAAGCCTAAGTCCAAGCCCAAACCTAAGCCCAAGCCTAACTTTCTTAAACCTGAACTAAAACTAAATATGAGACTTCCTAAGCGTTATTAATGAAAACAGGAGTTTTTTTGCAAATTTTTTGAATAAACTTCTGTTTGCTTTTTTATTGGAGCGACTTGAAAACTATTCCTCGTTAAATAAAGCAAATGAATAATTAAGTTTAACGCCATAGCGATCGTCGGGCTGGTGCCTACAAAATCTAAAGTCTAACTTGGAATATCACTCAGTTGTTTATGCTTGATTATTCACGGAAGAAAATTTTTATTAGTGTATCGTTTTGCGCTGTTGTATACGAATTTTTGGGCAAAAATCAACTTGTTGACCCTATAGATATATTTTCTCGGGAAGGTAATATTTAAAATGTTACTCCCCATCAAATTTCGCGTAGAAATCATCCCTTGTTTTCGAAATTTAACTGTTAAAGGGGGGGGGGGAATATCCAGAGCCTATTTGAAAAAAAATTTTTTTCCTAATTTTTTTTGTTGCAAAATGACANTACGTATTTTTACCCATATAAAAATAGGTATTTTAACTCATGTTTTTACTATTTTTGGGCTAAAAAATCGAAAATAAATTTTTTTTTCAATAATTTTTTTTGCTAATCAAAAAGAGCTAACAAGGGACATCTTTGATATGTTTCTTCGATTTTTTTCCGATCTTACCTGCAGATGACAAAAGTTTTCGTTGCATTATCTCCTTATAGAGGCAAAACGCGGACAAACCAACAACATTTTTTAAATATGTAGACCAAGCCTAACAACTTCCTAGTAAGATCGGAAAAAAATCGAAGAAACATATCAAAAATGTCCCTTGTAAGCCATTTTTGAAGTTTCCAAAAAACGATGTGGGTTCAATTCCCGATCCCGACTAATACTTTTTGCGTTAAGCCTATGGCTAAGCCTAAGCAAATTTGCGCGTCAATACACAACTTTTATTGATTCAGGGACAAATTTTCACTGTGTTCATGTTTTCGCTGTAATACACAGATTTCAAAAATCGCCAACTTCAAACGAGATTATCTTAAAAACTACAACGATTCAGAGCATGCCATAAAAATCGTTATCTTTACCGAGATAATTGTGGCAAAATCAAATCGGCGCGAGTGGGATTCGATCCCGCTACGTTTGTAATCGAAGCCGAGACCACTACCACTGAGCCATTTTAGCCATTCTAATGAAACTTTGAATTTGCTTATTATTTTTTCAAACGCAATTTTCTCCAAACTACAACTATTCAGAACATGCCGTAAAAACTAAAAATGCTCCATTTTTTATGAACTTTCCGAATATATAGTTTTTTCATAGAGTT
>OZJO01015068.1:0-12366 GCA_900406225.1 Acrobeloides nanus | reverse complement strand
TAATTCTGGCCTCTGACAAAGATTGTCACTTTTTGTAACTTGTGCATCCCTAAAAAATCGACTATGCTGAATTTGACGTCCATGTAAATTCGTTTGTTTTCGAAAATCCATTTTTAACTCTAATTTTTGTTTTTTTCTAGCTCAACGACATTTTGGATACGAACATGAGGAACCCCGCCGGAGCCTTCACTCAATACCGCCCAAAAGTTTTCAAAACGGATTTTTCGTTCACGTCGCGACTTATCATCAAATACCAACCGGAATAATTTTTTGTTGAATTTTTGAAAATTTTTTGTTTTTTTTTTATAAATTTTGGCAACATTTATTATTTTTATACCTCATTTTTATGAGATCTTTCTATAGTTTATTTTATCACTTTGACATTTCATATGGACAATATTTTTTTGTAACTTTTTTACCTTTTCCTAATGATAAGGCTTAAGACTTGGCAACATTTTTGACAATATTATTTCTTAAGTCTTAGGCCTTAAAAAGGTAAAAAAGTTACAAAAAATATTGTCCATTTCATGTGTTATTTTGTATTCTCATTGTTTGGATTGCTATATGGAATAAAGCTTACAAAAATGGTATTTGTTGTACATGGTTCCGGGAAAAATGATGTTCTATAAAGTTGGTCCCTATAAACTGGAGAACAACTTCGTTGAACATCACTTTCCCCAGAAAACATCATGTTGTTGTCAACAATTATGATATGCACTTTAGTTGGCACTACGCCACATCCTACTACAAGGTAAAAAAGTTTTTGGGTGCATTTTGGAGCTAAAAATCAATCTTCTACCTTTTATAGCTAAAAAATACATTTTTAAGGCNCATGTTGTTGTCAACAATTATGATATGCACTTTAGTTGGCACTACGCCACATCCTACTACAAGGTAAAAAAGTTTTTGGGTGCATTTTGGAGCTAAAAATCAATCTTCTACCTTTTATAGCTAAAAAATACATTTTTAAGGCAATTTGTAAAGCTATTAATAGTAAAATAGACAGCAGTAAACAATGATCACACAAATTTATTTCATAAAAAAGAATGATCCAATTATCCACCTTCATAATACCGGAAAAATTTTTTCAAAAACAAAAATGTCACCAAAAATAAATAAGACAAAACACAACCATAGAATATAAAAGCGGGCAAGAAAAATGACATTCAAATATGTAAAAAATAATCAGCTTGCAACAATCCAAAAACGAGTATTTAACATAAAGATTATGCGAATTTCCTATTTATTATAACTTCTTCAGTTCCAAATCCAACAATTGCTTCAAGTTCAAGCCTTCGGGGACTTGAGGGACGACTGGGGTCTGTGTCATCGGTGGAGGATTCGGGTTGAGCGGTTTCGAGACTTTCGGCTTTAAAATTCGAGGATGAACAGGGATTTTCTGAATTGATGGCTCATCATCGTCATCCAAGATTGTGATTTCGGCTGGCTCTTGTGATGGCAGGGAATTTCTGAAAATTGAAAAATTAATATTTTAATCATTGAAAAAAATAATTGTTGAGTCCAAAAATAGCTTAACATATTTTTTGAGCCCAAAAATTAGTTTAAAACTAATTTTTGAATTCAGAAATTAGTTCAATCTGAGGGTAGTATCCTAAGCTTAAGCCTAGATCGTAGCTTAAGTCTAGGCTTAAGCCTAGACTTAGGCTACTATACACCCCCCCCCTATCTACTTTTTTTCAATTTTAAGGCACTATGAGTTCAACGGAAAACAGAAGACATTTTGTTACATATAATAAACGAATAATAACGTACCGAAATTGGGCAACTTTCAATTTCGGCCCAGAACTTCCATCCTCTTCATCTTTTGTCGTGGCACCCTGACCCATACTAACTTCCACAGAAACTGGTTTAGATTTTAACAATGCCGACAAGTCAAATCCGCCTAGCGATTCAGATGGAGGAGCCATTCGTTTTGGTTGGTTGATCAAGCTTGGAGAAATCGTCTGAGCTGGTCGTTTTTGAGCCAGACTAGAGCTCGACAATAGGCTAGTCAATGGAGGTGCTGTAGAAAGTTGAAGATTTTCCGTATTTGCAGGGAATCGTCTAAAAGTGAAAAAATAAAGATTAATTTCATTTTTAGGTACAAAAATTAATTTTTGATGCAATTTTGAAGCCAAAAATCGATTTTTTACTCAACTTTCATGCCCATAGTTGGTGAGCAATGGAGTAAAATCTCTAAAATTATCTTGCTTTTTCGAAAATTCAGTTACAGATATAATAATAGAACTGAAACTAGTGCTCGATATAAATTTGAGGGCTGGTCTCAAAATCGATTGTTAACTGCCAAAAATTCGAATTTTTCTAAAGTTTACTTCATGGTCAATGGAGAATATCGGTCTGCCGTAAGTGGATTTTGCTTGATCGGTACATTATAAGAAACACGATTAAAAAGTTCTTGCTTAAGCCTTAAGTTTTCCTCTCTTTCTTCACGTCGAATAATTTTCGAGAACTTGGGAACTGGTTGTGCCTGAAAATGACATAGAAAACTTTTTAATGCAAAAAATAGAGTACACATTTTTTTAAGTTAAAAAATTTAGAGTACAACATTTTTCAACGAACAAAAAATTGCAAGGCAGCGCGATTCTTATGTAAAGAGGGAGTAAAAGCCTGTCATCTCGGAAATGGTTCGAAATAAAGTTGTATGAGGGGTTTTTGGACCCGCTGTTCGAATTAGAGCAAAACAAAATGTTTCAATTTTTAACGAATTTTTCAATTTAAAATTTTCCATACAACTTCATTTCGAATCATTTTCAAGATGATATCCTTTCCCCCGATCACGCCGCCGTGATTGGTGAATCAATTTTTAAACTCACAAAAAAATTTTTAAAGAACAAAATTAGGATAAGCACATTTTCGAGCATACACATAACAACAATATATATTATAACACACATACATTATAAAGTTCCTGTCTACTCGCTCCGCTAATTTCCGACTTCCTCCGGTTCACAGAGCCCTTTCGATCACTCCATGGATTTTTCTTCGCCTCCTTCGCAGAACTCCATTCCTCATCATCCGAATCCAAAATTTCCTCATAGTCAGAATCCGAGAGATCACGTGTTCGCTTTTTGTATGAGCTAGTTGTGGGCTTTTCAGGACTGTCATTCAAAGTCATAACAGGGATATCAGAATAAGGTTTTTGTTGTTTTTGAAGAATTTGTGCAACTTGGGTTTCGCTATCGGATTCATCAGCCAATGGCACCATTTGGGGTCTCTAAAAATTGAAAAGTAGACAAATATACAGAAATAAAAAATGACTGCAATTTTTAGACAATTAATTTTACAGGCTTATAAAAATTTTTAAAGAAAGCAAAAATGGGAAACCGTTCTATGATGTCGAATTTAATGGGTCTAATACAAATTTTTTAAAGTTTTCAACATATTATCCTCCGGGGATCGTGCAGATTTTTATTTCTCCAAAATTTGTATATCCAATTTTTTAAAGAAATAAAAATATGAGTATAAAATTTTTAGTGCCATAGAAAATTGGTATCCAAAAGATTGGAGCCATGAAAATTGGGGGTTCAAAATTTTTCAAAACTTATATAATATTTGTACAAAATAATACATCAATAGAAAAATATGTTTGCTTGGCCTTGTCTCCTTGCATATCGTCGTCTTCCATCTCCAATGATGTTCCATTTCCAAACGGCATATTTTGTTTAGGCTGCGGAATTTTTACTTTATTCAAACTAAGTGGTAGGTAGCCTTGGTTGGCTGAAGGTCGAAGACTTAAATTCGGCTTTCCAATGACGTAGCCTTTGTGCTGGGACGGAAATCTAAAATTAAACATTGGATCAAGTGTAAATACAGAGTGAGCCAAAAAAAAAAACCGTACTTTTGTGTTTGTATGAGAAATTTTTCAAAAACCACCATTTTTGAAAAAATGGGTCCAAAACTCGATTTTTAAAAAACATTTTTAGCTTCAAAAAATCGATTTCTACATAAATTTAACACTAAAAAATTAAATGGGCAACAAATTATTCAACCTAACACCCTATGTAAAAATCGAATTTTAAATTTCGATTTTTGAGCAAAATTCGACATTTTTGGCTTCAAAAAATCGATTTCTACGTAAATTTAATACTAAAAATTACCTGGGAAACAAATTATTCAACCTAACACCCGATGTAGACGGCCCAGCAAGACCAATAATATTCGAACGAGAAGAAAATGCTTTAGAAAGCGAGTCAACTCTTGAAATTCCACTAGCTGATCTCTAAAAAATTCGTTTTTGAACGCAACAAATTGAGTTAAAAAATACCTCAATGCCCTGTAAAATTACTTCTGGATTCCGATTGGTGCACCAATGGCCATGGCCATCTGGGCAGTCAATGTCTTTGGTCGCCAATTTTCCTTCATTATAGAAAATTATGGGTAGCTTCTGCATGAATATTTGTGGATTCGGTCGATTTTGGACTAAATTGGGTTAATAGAGTGAAAAAAAGAATTTTGGAGCCAAAAATCAATTTTTGGATCTAAAATTTTTTTAAACAAACATTGGCTAAAATAAATTTTTGGAACAAAAAATTGATGTACAGGTAAGCCAAAAAACCGTTTTTGGAAAATTTAAAAAAAAAATTTTTTTCAAAACAATCCCATAAGTTGTAATTTTATGCGAAAAATCTATTTGTGAAAAAAAATTTTGAAAATTTTTCATAACTAAAATTTCTTGCTTTTGCATAAATGCGTAATAAAAAATATGGTAATTACTGGGAAAAAAGGCTTTCTCCGATGGGCTCGTTTTAAGGCTTTTTTGATGATCAAAGTTATAAAAAAATATCGATACAAAAACAAAAGTCACTCTCGATTTTTGTTTCAAAAAATTTTGAATTGAGAAATAGCATCTATTATCAGCTTTTATTAGCATATAAAATCATCAGGCTAGACGAAATCCAAATCCCAATAAGAACTAGCATTCTGCTTCATTTCAATAATATCCTCTGCCAAGCAAAATCCATGTGATTCATGGTAGATTCTCGAATAGGCCCAAAATGTTGGTTCAACAAAGCAATAATATTATGGGGATTAACTTTCTATTTCGAAAAAATAACACAAATTCAAGTCAGTTAGCAGAAATGAAAAAAAATCATTTCGCAGTTTTTATGTGCTTGTTTATGTTAGTAGATTCCTTGAACATTCAAATTGAGAAATAGCACTTATCACTATTTTTCCGTAATTACCATATTTTTCGCTACACATGCAAAAACAAAAAATTTTAGTTGTCACAATCAGTCACTCCCTTGTCAAAAATCAATTTTTGGTCCCAAAATTGTCAAATCCAATACCCAAATTATAGCACTTAGCACATCGATATTTTAGAACTTTACTGCCTCTCTCAGATTTTCCAACCATTTCGAATCTGTAGCGAAGCTGGGGAAATTGTGGGCTTCGCAAATCAACAAATTTATTCATCTCAAAAAGTGTGTCCAATGAAGATTCGCCTTTTCTATTATCCATCTGAAAAACTAGAGCTTAAAAAAATTGACATCAAATTAAAACACCAAAAAAGTGCCGAATGAGGCATGTTATCGCAAAATTTTTTTTGACAAACGTAAAAAATGTTCGAAGCGATGAAAAAAGACTGTTTTCGAGAAAAAAATCGAAAAAAAATTTTTGGGTGTTTTTTGACCATTTTTAAATTTTTATTAATTAAAACTTGCTGTAAAAAGACCAAACACCTAAAAACAATCAAAAACACTCAAAAAATTTTTTGATTTTTCCTCAAAAACAGTATTTTTTTCATCGTTTCGAACATTTTTTACGTTTAACGAAAAAATTGCGATAACTCGTCTCAATCGGTATTCCCCCTTTTAAAAATTAAGGATCCATTTTTGCAACAAAAAAATAAGCATACAGGTTCATAGCGACTCAAAAATTTGTGCCTATGAAAATTTTGGGTATACAAAATTTAGACATACATTAATTTTTTTGAGTTTACTGCCTGCGATAATAATTTTATTGTCAATTTGATCTTGCTGTTCTTCCAAAAATTGGATCGCCTTCAAAATATTTTTTTCCTCCTCTAAAAATTCGGCTTCCTCATTTTCCATGGCATCTTGTCTAGACTCCTGGACGTGCTTAGAACGGCGCAATCGACGCTGCACATTTGGATCGTCTTTCAAATTTTCGGGTATGCAAAAATGTTGGCCATTGTATGGATCTTCGGGATTGGAAAAGACTATTTCACCGTTTCGAACAAAAATTTGTGGCACAATTTTGTCTACATTCTCGGCTGAAAATTTAAAAATTAGCATAAAAAATATTTTTTAAAGTACAGCGCGTCTCACATACATTCATGTCCTACAATAAGCTATCACCTAAAAAATCTTTTTATTCGTCCGAGATATGATCAAAAGTTTAGAGTATGAATAAACGTGAGACGCACTGTATTCTGTTTTAAATCTCTGAATCGTTCTCGTTGCCAAGATAATCGCGTTTGAAGTTGGCTATTTTTAAAATCTGTGTATTACAACGTCCCTGAATCAAAAATTAATCAGTAATTGACAAAAAAATTACATTTTCACAATTTGACAAGTAAAAATATATAAGTATAGTATAAAAATTCCTACTAGATTTTTTCATCTCCTTGCACAAATGACAGCTAAGAACTTGATAAAAATCATTGCCAATATTAAAAAAATTCGTCGAGTTCACTTCAAATTCAAAGCGAAATCCGGTATAAATACGACTCGTAAAAAACACAAGTAAGCCGTCTTGGTCTGAAGATGGATCGAATGTTATATTTCCATGGATAATGCTCGAGTCAAAATCTGGTGGAATGGCGATTAAGCCTTCATTTACCTGAAAAATAAAATTTTTAGAATCTAAAAAAATTGATTGCCAAATTTTTTGAAGCTATTAAAATTAAATAGAGATCAGTTTATTAGGACACAAAAAAGTAAGATTAAAAATAAGTTCAAAGTAATTTTTGAGGCTTTGAAAATTTGAATGAATTCAAAAATGAGAACACAAAATTTTAGCCATACTTTATCTTTAGCTGAGTTTTTCTTTTTCTCATGTTCTTTTCTGAGTTCTTCTAGTTTCTCTTTCCAATCTTTCACTATACATTGATGATCATCACCAATTGGATAATCGGGATCAGTCGACAATACCCATTTTTCCGAATTTCCAGCAACAAAAGGAGTTGTTCCGTGTTGAATATCTGAATACTTTTTTCATCCAAAAATTGGACAATGAAAAAATTGTCAAAAAATAAATCATAAATTTCCTGATAGTACTTTCATTTTTGGTCTCNAATCGGGATCAGTCGACAATACCCATTTTTCCGAATTTCCAGCAACAAAAGGAGTTGTTCCGTGTTGAATATCTGAATACTTTTTTTTATCCAAAAATTGGACAATGAAAAAATTGTCAAAAAATAAATCATAAATTTCCTGATAGTACTTTCATTTTTGGTCTCATTTATCCAGGCAAATGGAGCCAAAAATATAAGTCACATCAGTAACATTAAAGTCTGTCAATTTTCGAAGTTGAAAAAATAAATTTTTAATAACTACTTACACTCTCTAAAATTCTTCCGAAATTGCATACAAGCAATACATGAAAATGTATCTCCTTCAATATTTTTCCTTCGCTTCACTTTGTCCCATTCGAATAAATATTTATGGTCCTTAACACGTCGGCTACGGCATGCCACGAATGGCTTTTCTGGCATAGTATTTCCACGGATATTCTTATTTTGGATATAGGTTTCCATCGAGCCGGGTGGATAGACCAAAATGCAAAATGGCTTTTCTATGGTAGTTTCCGGTACTTGGGCAAAAACAAGGCATTTTTTCGGTCGTTTGACTTCTTCATGAGGAACTTCGGTGACGATTTCAATGTCAGAGTCGTCGTCATCGTTGAGGTTCTGAAAATAACAACACCAATATAAAAACCAAACATTATGCAGCCCCGAGGAGCTGCGTTAAATTTCTAAGAATTTCCATACCTCGACAGAAGATGGACCAGAAATTTGTTTAGGCGTTGAAGACTTGTTGACTAATGAAGACTGGGCAGGTTGATTTTTTCGACAAATATGACTTAGTGGTAAGAAAAATTTCGACACTGGATTATCCGGGTCCACTTCTATAACACGTTGATTTTGACGCACAAAAATGACGGGAGCTTCTTCTTCTAAGTGACCTAAAGATGGAAGTTAATTGTGCTAAAAAGTCATAAATATCAAAATTCAAACATTGGCAAAAAATCGAATTTTAAAAATTTTGCGAAAAATGTAAAATTTTTTTGAGAAATGCTTGTTTTTGATTTTAATCTGAAAATGCACAGAAAATGAACAAATTTTTTTGGAAAAAATAGATTTTTGATGAAATGAAAATTTTTTATAAAAAATTGATCATTTCTGGTGAAAAATCATAATTGGGTATCAATTTTTACCATAATTATTTCTCAAAAATCTAATCTACTCTAAAGTATCTGTATTATATAACTGTATTTATAAATTAATATTTGTATATTTTGTTGTGTGCTCAACTGGACTATAAGCAATTGCAAAAGTCTGCCAATCCATACCGGAATCAATCAATTCTCTACAATGGGTACACTCATAGGTCTTCAAATCTCCTTCTTCAGCAACATATGCAAATTCCAAAAATGTGTTCTTCTCCATTTCACTGGGGCAAATTAAACGTGGGGCATTGCCCGAGGAGACATAGAAAACTGCTGGAGTTGAGTCTGTGCCTCTAGGCAAGATCGTATATTTCATCTCATCATCGGGATTTTGAGATAAACTGAAAAAAATTGAATTTGTAAAGCATGAAAATCAATTTTTGATTTTAAAAAATCTATGTTTAGCTTCAAAATGGATAAAAAATCGATTTTTAGACTCCAAAAATTATATGAAAATTCAATTTTGAACACAAAATCAAGTCAAAAATTGCTTTTTTATTTCAAAAATATTTTTTTCATTCAATCTTGGGCCCATATTGTGCTAAAAATTGATTTTTAAGCACAAAACTTGAAAATACTTCGAGTCATCCTCGACATCTTGAGTAGAGCTAGATGGCTGCATTTTTTCTTTTGATGATTGTGGTGAGTTTTCACCAGATTTCTGTTCTTGTGGTAGAATCCGGACTTCTTCCAATTTTTCTTTTGGCTCCTCTATTGTCATACTAATTTGCATATTTGAGTCTTGATCATTACTACACATTTTTTCTTCACCGGAAATTTCTGAGGTGCCGTTTTGGACTTCACATGGCTTCTCATCAGCATTTTTGTCAGCCAAAATGGGATTTTCTGTAGCTTGTAAATTGATAGCATCCTGATTTTCAGGGTCATAGGTGGAAATATGTTCAGATTCTTTGGATAGACCAGTTGATTGATGGCCGTTAACCTGAGTGTTTTCTGCCATCATCAAAATTTCAAACTTGGCCTAAAATTCACATAATTTAATTTTTTCAGTACAGGGTGAGCCAAAAAAGTCATAATTTTGCATTTTTTTGGTGAAAATTTTTCAAAAATCGCATAAAAATAACCTTTATAATTTAAAAAATTTTTCACCAAAAAAATGCAAAAAGTAGTTTTTTGGCTTACTCTGTACTAAAAAATTGAAATTACCTGTTGTAAAATTTCCAAAATCTGAGAATTCGATTCAATAAGTTCTCTCTGACCTTCTTCAGCACATAAATGGGAAACTCCATCTGGCACTTCCGGATCACGAATAAGTCGGCCAGCCAAAACCAAAACTTCAGGGGTTTTACGTTTCGAGTAGACAACCGGTGTTGGTTGATCGGGGTCTGAAAAAATATGAATAAAAAATTTTTAAATTAAAAAAAATAAAAATTAAGATTAAAAATTAAAAACTTAAACCAAAATAAATTTTTTTAAATGAGTCAAAAATGGGTCCAATAATTCAAATATTGATCGAAAATAAGCCCGACATTTCCAAAATGGAACAAAAAATATCAAAATAAGCCAAAATTAGTCTAAAAATTCAAAAATGAAACATAGAAATTTAAAAAATAAGTCAAAATGGGTTCAATAATTCAAAAATGAGCCCAAAATTTCCAAATTTAAACAAAAAATGGTACAAAAAAATATATCAAAATGAGCCAAAATTAGTCTAAAAATCCAAAAATGAAACAAAATTTTTTCAATGAATTTTTGGAATTTTAGATGAGGGTAATTACCAATACTTATTTTCACAACCTTGAGAATTAGAAGGCTTCAAAAATTTCTGCTGCTGCACCAAAAATTTGCATATATGACATTGAAACGAATATTGAATTCCTGATGCAGTTAGTTTCGAAGCATTTTTATGCCATTGAAATGGATAGATGAGTTCCGGATTTTTCGGACTTTGGTAGATCAAAAATGTCTGCTTGGCAACATTCATATACTTGGGTTGGCCAAAATCCAATAAGAACGCATCCACAACAGCTGGTTTAATATTAAAGGCTTTGAGTTTTTCAGGCGTATTTGTAATAGATGAATAAATTTGAGATGCAGTATTGGATTTTTCTGGGCTGTCTTCGAGTGTAAGAAGCTAAAAAATAATGAAAATGGGTTTTTAAGCTGAAAATTAAGTTAAATCAATTTTAAAAAAATTCAAAATTGAGTCAAAAATAGAATTTTGAGCTCAAAATTCAGTAGAAAATCCAATTTCGAGCTCAATAAAAAATTCTTAAACTTAAAATCCGCTCATTTTTTCCCAATTTATCAAAATCCATACTTCGGGATTTTCTATATAGCGATCTAAACCCAATAATTGCAGCATGTCCAACTCCTGGCCTTCAGCAATATCCATAGAAAAAGAAGGATTGCCTTCCCCTGGCTGAATTTTTGCTTTAGCTCGACTACGCTTCTTTGGCTTAACACTCCTAAAAATTCAAAATTAGAAGAGTTAAGAAATAAAAATTTTGGCCTCCCACTGATTTGTTTGTAAGTAACTCAAATTCTTACGTATTTGAAGTCGCAGGTACAGGAGAAATAGGAAATTTTGGTGCCGATTGCATCCTAAAAATACAATTTTTGCACAAAATTTTTTGTGGTGCTTACAATAAAGCTTCCATAGAAGGTGGTGCCACATTTACTTCATGAATATCGTCACTTTCCTCATCCATTGATGAAGCAACTTTTCTTAAATGATAAATTAGCTTCATAAGATCAGGTAAACGATTTTTTTGTTACATGCGCAAGAAATCTCAAAAAGTACTATTTTTGTGATACCTTTTACAAATAGAAAAAAATACAAGATCCCAAAAAAACAAATATACCAATAAAAAATCATAAGTACAAAAACTAACTCTAAAACTGAGTGAATCGCAAATTGTATTTTCGAAGTTATATCATTCTGATTCAATTCTACATCAGGTATCACAGATGTACTGCAAAAAAAGTTAAAAATTAAAATGCAAAAAATTACCCCAAAGCAGTGCCGTTCGCAGCATCCATTTTTTCACCAAATTCCCTATAAAAAAATGATTAGACAATTTGTTAAAAAACAAGTGATATACCTTGAAAAATTATCTAAACCGGTATCCAATTTTTCTTGTGCAGCCGCCATTTTAAACACATCAATTCTTTCATTTGGATCAATTTCTCTTAAAAATATTTTTGAAATTTTGAGGAAAAAACTTCAAAAATTACTCTATAAGACGATCGACACTAGCTTCTTTTTTAGCAGTTGCCATTTTTAGTGCATAACTACAAATAAAAAACAATTTTTTGTAAATGAGAAAAAATGTTTCAAACAAGGCGATAGTCCGTTCCTGCGCATAAAATACAAAAAGTCCGCTTGCAATGGCCAAGTGGATAAGGAAGCTGCACGTTCGATCTGGCAAACACGTTGGACTCCCAATAGGGCAAAAATTTTGATTTCTCTTACAATGGGGTAATTGATTGTAAAAGAAATTTTTAGAAAATCAAAATTTTTGCCCTTGTGGGATCGAACTAATAGTGTATGCTCTCACAAAAATAAAAACTTTGAAATTTCCCTAACTTTTGTCAGTAAAAAAGTATGAGTTACATAACTCTCGTGTTCAAAAAATGAACATTTTTTATCCGTGAAAATTTTTCATATGAAAATTGTCCGTAAAAATGCCCCTGTGAAATTTGTCCGGATGTTTTCCGTTAAAATTTTCCGAAAACCTGTTTCTGAAAAAAGCGCGCTTGCTTAGTCAATTATTTTTGTGAAAGCACACGCTATTAGTGGTGCTTTCAAACAAGATTTGGCATAATATTTTTCTTTAGAATATTTTCGTTTCAACGAAAAATTTTTCAAAAATCTAATGAGTGGTAGTAAAAAGGCAAGGGTACATTTCCCAAGTGGACATTTCCCAAGCAGACGTTTCCCAAGTGAAGTGGACATTTCCCAAGCGGACG
>OZJO01015067.1:0-21890 GCA_900406225.1 Acrobeloides nanus | reverse complement strand
TTTTTTTCGTTCCGATGCAGTTTCTGATGCTCTACAAAATGCACTTTTAACTTTTTGAAAAAATCCTCCCCATTTATAAATAATCATATTTTTATCAAAATTGGGGAAAAAATGGTCACGGGGAAAAAATGGATAAGGGAAAAAATGTCCCTCAACCTTTTGAATAACTTAAAATATGTATTTTTAATCTTTTTTCACAGTTTTTAAATTTTGCGCTTAAATTTTCACTTCAAAAACTATGGCGAACTGTTTACCTCAATTTTCGAAAAGGTTTCGGATGAGAGGGGTTGAATCAAAGAGTTTTGTGCCCCGTCAGAATTTTCTGACACATAAAAGTCCCTAAAATGGGTCAGAATCCAGGGTGGTTCCCCCCCCCCCATTCCTGGAAAAATTAAAATTTTTCCTAATGCTTCCCCTTATGTTTTTGCCCAAATTGTTTGAAAATTTTTTTCAAAAATCATAATGGTCCCCCATTATGATTTTTCACCAAAAATTTCCTATTTTTTCACAAAAGGTCCTAAATTTTCGATTTTTTCTACAAAAATTGTAATTTTCTGAGCATTTTCAGCTTAAAAATAAGCATTTCTCAAAAAAATTTTAACGGTCGATTTACAACTTCGATTTTTCATAAAAAAATTCAATTTTTCGGGCGAAAATTCAATTTTCGAGCAAAATTAGATTTTTCACAAAAAAATTCGATTTTTCACAAAAAAATTCGATTTTTCCATTTTACAACCCCAAATTTGACATTTTTTTAAAACCAAAAATTAGTCATTTTCTGATCATTTTCACCATATAAAAAAGCATTTTTCAAAAAAAAATTTTCGCATGCGGTGCTGGTTTTTGCTTTAACTCAAAGATTTCAGCAAAATTTTTGTCGAAAATCTAAAATTTCAGTGCGTTTTCAGGTTAAAAATAGGTGTTATTTAACAAAAAATTTTTGCGCCTGTGCGCGAAAAAACGGGAATTTTGAAATTTTTTTAAAAACTCGAAAAAATTGCCTCGGTCCCCCTGTTTTTCCCCCAAATTTTTCGAAAAAAACATAAGGGAGACCAAGGTAAAAAAATTTGTTTGAAAAGGATCCCCTCCCATTCTTGGAGGCTGGCTACGCCACTGATCCATAGAGGAAAAATTTATCGAAAAATTCTGATGTATCATAGTGGTTTGGTCCCTCATTCGAAGTATTATCTTCGAAAAAACATCCCAGGGGTCGTTTGATGTTTCGAAACTTGAAATTTCGAAACATTTTTATGTTTTTGAGGATTCCTCCGGAAATACAAAGCCAATCCTGATAGTTTTGGTGTTGTTATAAACCCAAATGTTGTTTGACACCAAAATCATATCATACAAGGGGGGGGGGCAAAAGTCCTCGGCAAAGGGGCAATATATTCTCGTCTAAGGGGCAAAAAGTCCTCGCCAAGGGGGCAAAAGTCTTGACATTGTCAAAAACGCTGAAAAGGTGAAAACACGTTTTTAAAATGTCAAGACTTTTGCCCCCTTGGCGAGGATATACCGCCCCTTTGCCGAGGACTTTTGCCCCCTCCCCCTTGTAGATTGCTACGAAATCCTGCTTTCTAACGACACCAAAACTATCAGGATTGGCTTTGTATTTCTAGAGAAATCCTCAAAAATATTAGATAACAAAACATCGTTTTATCTCTTAGATTGCGAATTTTCTTTCTTTTTTCCAGTCTATAAATTTCACAAATTTCAGTTCACTTATGCGTCGAGTTTATTTACCTCTTCAAACTTCTATTCGTGGAGTCCGACGTCGAATACAACCTCCGCTACCGATAAAGACTCTTGAAGAAACTATAGATGATCGTATAAAAGCTTCAACTTCTCTAGACGCATTCGGTCCTATGCGTAATATAAGAGGCAAACCTGCTTCATGGCTTTCTGATGCAACAACTTATGCGGACAAAAATGCTGCCATTTTCGATCCAGCTTCAGAATTGCCTTATAATCCAGAGGTAGGGGGAGGCCAAACATCTATAGATTGGGGTGAAAAAATTGATAAAATTACGAAGTGATCCTTTACAGTAAGCAATTTTTTGGGCAAAAATAGCTAAAAATTGGCACTTTTTACCCAAGAATAGCATTTTTTGCCAAAAAATGACTTTAAAAATGAAAATTTTGGACGAATATAAGAGGCATGGAGTACCGTAAGTGTACAAGGATTTCAGGACATGGAACCTGTCTCAAGAAAACAGAGGGAAGAAAAATTGCTCAGGCAGAAACAAAAATTGAGCGTAAAGAAAAGGATTGGCCGAATCTCTATGTCACACATTCCTATTGAAGAACAAGTAGTAATCTTGTTTCCCGGTCAAGGTAGCCAGCATGTTGGTATGGGAAGCAAGGTAATTTTTACTCGTTTTGATTTTCTCTCTAACTTTTCAATTTTTAGGTAGTCGATCACAAGCCATCAATGCAGTTATTCGAAAGAGCCAGTGAAGTTCTTGGTTATGATTTGTATGAGTTGTGCAAGAATGGTCCGAAGACTAAACTCGATCAGACGATTTATTGTCAACCAGCAATTTTTGTTTCTTCTTTGGCAGCTTTTGAAAAATTGAAAGATGAAGAAAATTTGGAGGGCAGGATAACGGATGTGGCTGGTTTTAGTGTTGGAGAGATAGCGGCTTTGGTGGTTGCTGGGGTGCTCAGATTTGACGATGGTTAGTGTTACACAGCCGGCTTAATAATAATTAAAAATGCCGTAATTTAGTGACCGCCATGGTGTAGTGGTCCCGTGAGCTACAAAAAGTAGTGTTCCCCGAAATCCGAAAAATTAAATTTTTCTAATGATCCCTTCTTATGTTTTTGCCCAAAATGTTTGAAAACTTTTTTTCAAAAACCCTAATGGTCTCACTTATGATTTTTCATCTAAAATTTTACATTTTTCATCAAAAATCGTGTTTTTCTGCACATTATCAGTTTAAAAACGGCCATTTTCAAAAAAATTTCGTGAGGTCCCTTATGTTTTTGGGCCGTCGCGAAATTTTTTTTCTGGATCGCTACTGGCTGCCAAGGAGTTCCGGCATCACTGGCACTAGCAAGGGTTCGGTTTCCCCTGCGCCCACAAGATTTTACCCATCAGTATTTTGCGGGAAAAATGAAATGAACTTATGGTCGATCGATATCACAAATCTTTTTGCTGATGAGAAAAAGTAAAAAAAGTTGCAGATTTTTTACACACAAAATTTTGACTTGAATTTTTTACTCTTAAACTTTCTTCGGCCCTAAAAAATTTTCACCGAACTTTTTTAGCCTTAAGACTGGTCAAACTACGAGCCGAAGCAATGCATGAATGCAATCAACTCGTTCCTTCAGGAATGATCACTATAAGAATCTCAGCTGCTTCAAGATTGGATGATGCTTTAAATGATGCCAGAGAAGCAGCTGTGTATGATTTAATATTTTTTGTGTATTGGGAGGGAAAAAATTAACTTCTCTTAAAATTAATTTTTCAATTTTTAGAGAAGCCGGTGAGCGACCATTGTGTGAAGTAGCGAATTATTTGGTCCAAGGAGTTCGAGTTATTGGTGCTTCGAATTTATGTATCGACTTTTTGGTGAAAAATGCCGATCGCTATAAAATTCAGGTGCAGATCAAATTTCAGTGAAAAGTTTCCAGGCGTGCTAAATTTGGATTCCTTGCTCGAAACTACCCTAAAAAATGAATCGACTTTTGAATTTGTAGGGAAAATTTTGTACATGTTTAATTTTTGTTAAAAAATCACAAAATGTACTCATTGTATGAGTCCATTTTTGGAACACCTCCAAATCCATTAGAAAATCGAATTTTGAGCTCTAAAACTAGAGGATCGAATTTTGAGTTTAAAATCCATGAGAAAATTGAATTTTTCAGGTTTTAAAACGCCTGGAAGTGAGTGGTGCCTTTCATACTAGTATTATGGAAAATGCTAGAGAAAAGTTGGGCCAATTTTTATATTTCACAGGAAAAGAAAAGTTAACAAAATTTCATGTCAGCCTCAGGTGGCCACGCATTACGGTCTATTCGAATTTTCAAGGCAAACCATATCCGGGAGATCGTGGGAAAGGACTCCCTCATGATCGAGTCTATATTCCTCAATGGATTATTGAACAAGTGGCCTCACCTGTCAAATGGGAGCAAATACAGCAGCAATTATTAAAAAATGTTCAAATCCAAATGTCGGACGAACCTGAGGTTTGGACTTGTTAGAGGTCCAGATCGGTAGATTTGTTGAATTTCTGCCAATTACAGGGTGAGCCAAAAAACTGTGCTTTTGCGTTTTTTGGTGAAAAATAAAAAAAATTTTTTTTTCAAAAATCACCTATATTTTCGTGCGATTTTTGAAAAAAATTGTCGCCAAAAAACGTAAAAGTACGATTTTTTGGCTCACCCTGTACTCAAAATCATTTTGTGTCCAAAATTTTTCATCTTATGAAAGGCACCACTCAATTTTTGTTGTTGCAATATTTCATTTTTTAAATAAAAAATACACGATTTGTAGGTGAAACAACGCATTCCGGTGAGTGGTGCCTTTCATACAAGCTTGATGGAAGAAGCTGGACAGAAGCTCTACTTTGCATTGAAAAAGGAAAAATTTGTCACTTTTGAAAAGCCTCATTTAAATGTGTTTTCGAATTATTCTGGTGGTCTTTATAAGACAAAACCAACTGAAATGAAAAAATTGCTTATAAAACAAGTGTCAGAGCCTGTTAAATGGGAACAGATTCAACAGGGACTATTTCATAGAAAAAAGGTATTAATAATAGGGTTTTAATTTCTTGACAGGAAGATCAAAGATCTATCGATCGGACCTTTTTTAGCTCTAGAATTATTCGAAACCGAATTTCAACGTGTCGAATTTCGTTTTTTATACCTGTTGCGAATAATTCATTTCGAATAATCCTAGAGCTTTTTTGGTACCTTAATTTGTCCATTTTTAGAAAGTGGACGGAGAAGAAATATACCCGACCTATATTGAAGTTGGTCCTGGAAAACAACTTGGTGCTATGTTATACCTGGTCAGTAAGAAAATGCACAGAAGATATAGGAATTATCCATGTTGATTATATATTTATATGCCTTATTATTTTTTGAGATTGAAAATAAAAATTTATTGTAAAAAAATTTTTGCCCCCCTCCCGTCATCGAAGAATCAAAATGTTTTCCTAATGGTCCCTATATGTTTTTTGTCCATAAAAGTGACTGTGATGTTTGTCCTAGTGCCAAATAAGGAAAGGAGAAAAGTGACAACTTTTGAAATTTTTATCAAGATGTCCTGGGGTTTTTTCTATGCGAAAAATCGATTGCGCGCATTCTCGAAGCTTGAAAATGCTTCCCTGATCATCCGAGCTAAACGGCAAAATAATTTTTGCACCAATAGTGGTGTTTATTTTTATAAATTTTGCTCGATTTCGACCGATTGTAATGGTTAATATTCAACTAGAGCCACTAAATTCGCATAATGCTAAAGCTACGCACACAAGGCAAAGTTAAAAGTCAAAGTCAAAAAGTCAAAGTTTCTATGCTACGCACACAAGTTAAAAGTCAAAGTGAATTTTTGACCTACAAGTTTTTTGACTTGTAAGTCAAATATTATGATATGGCTATGCGTACAAGTCAAAAAGTTAAAAGTCATGACTTGCAAATCACATAAAAAATATAGATTTTCTTCATATAAAACAGTTCGAGCGCGCTCCAAGTTGAATTTATAAAGTGAGATTAATGCATGGGAAAGTTTTTTAAAGTCATTTTTATTCAAAACTCGCATACCCAAAAATTCAAAACCTTATCCGAAGCTCAATGCCATCGATTTTACGTATATTTTTTGAATTTTCTAATCTCCCTAAAACACCGAAGATAATTTTTTTCGGCCAAAATTTCTTTTGGCAGATGTATTTCAATATGGAGAACATTTCTAGCATGGTTTCGAAAAAATCCAAGAAAAAAATTTTTTTCGATCTTATTTTTACTCCCACGTGTAAAAATGGCTCAAAAATCGAAGTTTCTCGGATTTTTTCGAAACCACGCTAGAAATGTTCTTCATATTGAAATACATCTGCCAGAAAGAAATTTTGGCCGAAAAAAATTATCTTCGGTGTTTTAGAGAGATTAGAAAATTCAAAAAATACACGTAAAATCGATGGTATTGAGCTTTGGACAAGATTTTGAATTTTTGGGTATGCGAGTTTTGAATAAAAATGACTTTAAAAAACTTTCCCATGCATTAATCTCACTTTATAAATTCAACTTGGAGCGCGCTCGAACTGTTTAAGGCAACCTTTGAACACTCAATACAGTGTCTCTTAAACAATAATTTTAAGCATTTTTCCAGAAGAAATGATAGAAATGTTAAAAATATGATTGAAAATTCGAATTCAGCGCAAAAAATTAGCCTAGATTCAGATAAAAAGAGAAAAAAATAACATTTTAAAAAAATGACTGCCAGTCAAAATCAAAATTTTTGATTTTGACTTGCAAGTCATAACTTTGACTTGCTTGCATAGCCATACTTTAACTTTGACTATTAACTTTGACTTTCTAACTTTGACTTTTGACTTTTAATTCTGACTTTGACTGCCATGCATAGCCACATGTCAATTTTTTGACTTGTAAGTCAATGACTTTGACTTTTTGACTTGTGTGCGTAGCTTTAGCATAACACGGAAACCGTTGATAAAAGGCGTCGGGAAAACTGGAATCCAACTGGATTGCAGAAAAAAAAAGTTTTATGAAAATTTCGTAAAATTTATCGAAAATTCTGCAATTTTGCCTAAAAATTTAGGTTTTTTTCTAATCGAGAAAAATTTTTTGATAAATTTTACGAAAATTTCGTAAAACTTCGTTTCCATTCGCAATCCAGTTTGGATTCCAGTTTTCCCGACGCCTTTTATCAACGGTTTCCGTATTATGCGAATTTAGTGATTCTAGTTGTGTATTTTCGAGTTCCTGCATGGCATTATGAAACGGTTCTAGTTGTGTATTTTCTAGTTGAATATTAACCATTGTAATAATATCTTCTTTGTAGCTACTGTTTGTAACAATGGGTATTGTTGCACTTCCGGAACTGTTAATACTGTCAACCAGACAAGTTTGATATCCTGCTAGCCCTAGCGGCTACCAATCGCTTGGTATTTCATGTCAAGCTGTTTCCACATGTACTCAGGCGACGACATCTCCGGTTATTTGCCAAAATGGTTTGTTCTTTTAAGTGAGTGGATAACCTCAATTAAATAAACAATCACGCTTTATATGGATGCGAAATCCTTGTTTTATTGCTAATTTTGGTATTTCATGTCAAGCTATTTCCATATGTACTCAGGCGACGACATCTCCGGTTATTTGCCAAAATAGTTGGTGCCGTTTAAGTGAGCTAGTTTGTGCTATTAAGATCACCCCAATGAAATAAACAACCACGCTTTATAAGGATGCGCAATCCTTGCTTTGTCAATTTTTTGCTCATCTATTGTCGACAAATTTTCTTATTTTTGTAGTCTAAAAATGTTTTATATATGGATTTTTTGTCTTATCCAAGTTATTGTTGCCAAAGAAAATAATATTTCTATCATCCGAGATAAACGGCAAAATAATTTTTGCACCAATGGTGGTGTTTATTTATATAAATATTGCACGACTTCGACCGATTGTATTAATATCGCCCCTGTGGCTACTGTTTGTAACAATGGGTATTGTTGTACTGCCGGACCTGGTAATACTGTCAACCAAAGAAGTTTGATGTCCTGCCCTAGTGGCTACCAATCGCTTGGTATTTCATGTCAAGCTGTTTTCACATGTATTCAGGCGACGACATCTCCGGTTGCATGTCTAAATGGTATGTGCTGTTTAACCTCAAATGACAATAGAAACTTTAACCCTGAAACCTGCCCAAATGGTGGCCAATCTATTGGTATATCGTGTCATTCATTTAAAACTTGTCTACAGGCAACCCCTTTACCAGTTGCATGTCTAAATGGTATGTGCTGTTTAACCTCAAATGGGAATAGAAACTTTAGCCCTGAAACCTGCCCAAATGGTGCCCAATCTATTGGTATATCGTGCCAATCAGTCACAACTTGTCTACAGGCAACCCCTTTACCAGTTGCATGTCAAAATGGTATGTGCTGTTTAATCTCTTCTACTACCGATAGATTTGGTATTGAAAACGCTGGACACTGGAACCTGCCCAACTTTAACCCTGGAACCTGCCCAAATGGTGGCCAATCTATTGGTATGTCGTGCCAATCAGTTACAACTTGTCTACAGGCAATCACTTCCTCAGTTGCATGTCAACATGGTATGTGCTGTTTAATCTCTTCCATGTCAAATGGCAATGGTATTGGAAGCTTTAATACTGGAATCTGCCCAAATGGTGGCCAATCTATTGGTATATCGTGCCAATCAGTTACAACTTGTCTACAAGCAATCACTTCCTCAGTTGCATGCCAACATGGTATGTGCTGCCTAATTTCGGGTGTTTTACCTTCCATTGGAAATGGAGTCACATTCAATACTGGAATTTGCCCAATTGGTTATCAAGCCCTTGGTCGTTCATGCCAATATGTATCGGCATGTCAAGCTTATGTCGGTTCGGCATCATCCAATCCGGTGATTTGTCTAAATGGTGAATGTTGTCTGGCTCTAACTTCAAATGATGGAACTGTCCTAAGTGGAAATGTAGGATGAAAATTATTATCCAGAATGAAAAATTAAAAAATAAATATATTTAATTATGTTTAAAAATTATTTTAAAATAAATTTTCTTGTTGCTGCCCAAAAAGATCTTTCAAATGCTATATAAATCATAAAAAATTCGATGTCTAGTATGGACATTTTTCAAAAACAAATTTTCAAATGAAAGATAGAAATAGTAGAAAGTCTGAGACCAATTTTTATGCGATTTCCTAAAATAAAAATTTAGGTATCCCTCTCGAAACTTACATTATACGACAATGGCGCTAAGCAGGCTGCCGTAACCATGTTTATCGTACCCGACGAGATTCTTCTACCTCCTTCTTCGCTCTTCTTATTACTTGACCACCATTTACATTTGCCTTTCGCATCCCATGCATACGAAAATATACACAGTGTTGGCTCCTGTGACATTCAATTCCAATGTTCGTCCCACCAAATAACCATCGTCTTCTGCTACATCGTCATTAGGCAAGCGAGGCACAGCTTCTGGACACACTCCTAATACAGCATTGTTTTCGATAATTAGATCTTCTTCATCAAAGTGAGAGAAGCAGGCAAAATAACTTTGGCTTATCGACTGTTGTTGATCAGGTAGTATTCTCAGTGCATTCACCCAAGCTTCAAAACGCATTCTAGCTGTCGGAAATCGAACGCCGGTGCAGATGAACGAGAACCGCAAACTGGGCAAACCATCTTCAAAAATAAATCGAAAGCTATCAAAATTAGCCTAAAATTACAATATAAGCTGATAAATCGTCAAAATATACATTAAAAGGGGGGCAAAATTGCGGTACGTTGGTAGCGAAAAAAAAATTTTGAATTTTTGCAAAAAATGACCCTACTACCCCTAATTTTATGCGAAAAATCGATAACACGCATTCCCGAAGCTTGAAAATGCTTCCCTGACCCGGAATCAGGGAAATAAGAGTTTTCATATTTTCGCTTCTATACACACTCTTATTTCCCTGAATCAGGGTCAAGGAAGCATTTTTAAGCTTCGGGAATGCGCGCAATCGATTTTTTGCATAAAATTAGGAGTAGTAGGGTCATTTTTTGCAAAAATTCAAAAAAAAATTTTTTTCGCTACCGACATACATACCGCAATTTTACCCCTCCCCCTTTAGAGAAAAACATAATATTGGCATAAGAAACCATGTTCGAGGACCCCATGGGGTCCAAGGTCATTGGGTCCGGGACCCCGCCGTGTCCCTGGGTCCAAATCCGTGGGACCTTGAAGTCAAAATGTGGATCCCTTCCGGACTCTGAATTCATCTTTGTGGTATAAACAAAATAATATTTTTGTAATCGCTTGGTTGATTAATTCTGTTTTTATTATTACTAATTCAATCAACTCAATAATAAACCCTTTTGTTGAGTCATGAATAAACTCCAAAAATGTGGATCCACACATCTGATCAATTTAAATTATATTTACTTAATAGATGATTAAGCAGACTGGGAGAGTAAGCTGATCACCCCAAAATAAACAATCACTCTTTACAAGGATGCGAAATCCTTGCTTTATTGTCAATTTTGTTGATCACACCAATTGATGCTGATCACCCTCATTGATCATCCTAAAATAAACAACCACCCTTTATATGGATGCAAAATCCTTGCTTTATTGTCAATTTTTTGTTCGCTTTATCTATTGCCGACAAATTTTCTCCTTTTTGTAGTCTAAAAATGTTTTATGTATGGATTTGTTGTCTTATCCAAGTTATTGTTGCCAAAGAAGATGATATTTCTATCATCCGAGCTAAACGGCAGAATAATTTTTGCACCAATGGTGGTGTTTATTTATATAAATCTTGCTCGACTTCGACCGATTGTAATAATATCGCCTCTGTGGCTGCTGTTTGTAACAATGGGTATTGTTGTACTGCCGGAGCTGTCAATACTGTCAACCAAACAAGTTTGACATCCTGCCCTAGCGGCTACCAATCGCTTGGTATTTCATGCCAAGATATTTCCACATGTACTCAGGCGACGACATCACCGGTTATTTGCCAAAATGGTCTGTGCTGTTTAACCTCTTCCATGTCAAATGGCAATGGAAATTTTAATACTGGAACTTGTTCTAATGGTGGCCAATCTATTGGTATATCGTGTCAATCAGATACAACGTGTCAACAAGCGACCACTTCCCAAGTTACATGTCAAAATGGACTGTGCTGCCTAACTTCGGGTGTTTTACCTTCCACTGGGAATGGAAACACATTCAATACTGGAATTTGCCCAATTGGTTACCAAGCCCTTGGTCTTTCATGCCAATATGTATCGACATGTCAAACTTTTGTTGGTTCGACATCATCCAATTCGGTGACTTGTCAAAATGGTCAATGTTGCCAGGCTACAACGTCAAATAATCTTGGTTCAAGTGCCTGCCAAGGTGGACAATCCATTGGTATAACATGTCAATCAGTATCCACATGTCAACTAGCAACTAATTCTCCAGTTACATGTCAAAATGGCCTATGCTGCTTAACATAACCTTTAACAAATTTCAACAATAGTGGGAGCACTTTCAACTCATGAATTGAAAATTTTATATTTCAAAAATAAATATTTAATCATGTTTAAAAACTAATTTTAAAATAAATTTTCTTATTGCTGCCCAAAAAGATCTTTCAAATGTATAAAAAAATTCGATGTCATAAAAAAAAGTCTAGTATGGCCATTTTTCAAAAACAAATTTTCAAATGAAAAATAGTAGAAAGTCTGAGACCAATTGTTTGGGCAAAAACCAAGCGACGAAGCTGGGTATCAAACCCGCGACCTTTCGGGCAACAGCCAAACACGCAACCTACTGCGCCATTGAGGCCACCTCGTCCCACAACCTTAAATTCTTTATTATTTTTTTCTCATATATGAGCTATCGAATAAAAAAAAATTGGAGCAAGTTCCCCTGGTTGCCGTCACTTAACGTTGACTAAACTCGGCAAAAAATTCTTTTTTTCGAAAATTACTCATTTAGGGGTAATTTGATATATCGATTGTGCGGTCTCCCGCAATCTGAAAACCACAGAAAAATAGTGAAAATTCGATTTTCTCGAGAAATGAACAAATATCCCCCCATCCATACATCCCTGCGTGGTCGTCTTTGACGGGAAAATTAACAGAATTTTCCTGCCAAAATACGACCACGCAGGGATGCCTGTGAAAAACTATATAAAATAGTTGCTTTCATGCAACAATATTAACAAGAATCACATGCCTAACTTTAAACAAATTTAAAAATAGGCCTTAGGCTTAGATCTTAGTCTTAGGCATGAGTTTCTTACCATTATGCATTATAATACGCGTATTTGAATACAGGATGAGTAAAAAATCGTACTTGTGTGTTTTTTTAGTGAAAAATTTTCAAAAATTTTTTTTTCAAAAATCACCTATAAGAGTATTTTCAAGCTAAAAATCGATTATAGATGTTTTTGAAAAAAAAATTTGAAAATTTTTTGCCAAAAAAACGCAAAAGTACAGTTTTTTTGGCTCACCCTGTGAGCCAAACCCTGTAGGTTGATTTTTGATGCAATTCAAATTGTTGAATTTTCTCTCTGCTAAAATCACTTTTCGATTAGTCAAAAAAAACTTTTCTCTTTGCCTTTTACCACATTCATCCAAAAGTTGACGCTATTTATGACTTTCGGAAAGTTTTCCGTCAAGTTCAATTTGTCACCATAATTTCCCACCAAGGACGAGGCTCGTGGGAAGTAAGAGCCGAAGAAGAAGCATACGAAGATGCCGAATAAGCCATAGAGTCGAGTTTTATAATGTTGTTCAGAAATGGGTGACATGGCTTTTATGCTACACTTGAAAAATAGAGACTTGAAAAGAAGGGATAGAAAGTCTCAACTTTGCGCATTAAGCAATAGGCATCAAAAGAGGTGGAGTTCCCGATCGAGATACAAGTCCGGAGAAAGTTTTATTTATTGGATAATTTAGGAACAAAATATTGTAGGAGGCCGTGAGAAATGTTTCGTTTTGGTCTTTGAATTTTTTACCCATAACATTTTTCTGGTTTAGGAAAAAAAATTTTTAGTAAAATTGATATACAAAAATTTTATGAGGTCGATTTTAGGGGGAAATGATACAGGCGCAAAGAAGGGGGAAGCCCCCACCCCAATCCGAAAAATGAAAAAAATCCTAATAGTCCCCCATATGTTTTTGCTTGAAAATATGAAAAAAATTTTGAATCCTAATAGTCCCCTAAATATTATTTTTCTCAAAAATAAAAAAATTTGCCATTTTTGATCAAAAAAATTGAAAATTGCCGTTATTGATTTTTCATCAAAATCGTCCAAGACCAGTCCAGTCAGTTACAACCATATGAAAAAATGATATATTCGGAAAGATCATGAAAAATGGAGCATTTTTTGTTCTTACGGCATGTTCTAAATCGTTGTAGTTTTCGAGATAATTGCGTTTGAAATTATGAAATTGTTACAAGCTCTTCGTTGTAATACACAAACTTTTTTGAAATTTTAAATCGATTTTTGCATCAATTTTTTAAATTTTTATAAAATAAACATTGTAGCAATTTGTATAGCTAAATGAGACGAACAAAATGACACCAAAATTATCCAATTTGAGCATTGTTTTGGGTTATTGAAACGAAAACATGAATCAGAATTTTCGTTTCAATAACCCAAAANTTTTCGTTTCAATAACCCAAAACAATGTTCAAATTGGATAATTTTGGTGTCATTTTGTTCGTCTCATTTAGCTATGAAAAATTGCTATAAAGTTCATTTTATGAAAATTTAAAAAATCGATACAAAAATCAATTTTTCGGCAAAACATTCAAAAAAGTTTGTGTATTACAACGAAGAGCTTGTAACAAATTCAAACGCAATTATCTCGAAAACTACAACGATTCAGAACATGCCGTGAAAACAAAAAATGCTCCATTTTTCTTGATCTTTCCGAATATATTATTTTTTCATATGATTGTAACTTACTGGACTGGTCTTTTAAAAAAGCCTAAAATCTGCTGTTTTCAATAAAAATTTTCATTTTTTGAACATTTTTAGCTTAAAGGGGGTGCAGATCTGGGGTCAATCTCGGTCAAAAAATTTTTTCTTTCAAAATCTGACGTCAGATTTGTGTTCCCCGCATAAAATTACCCCTAAAAAGTGACTTTTCGAAAGAAAAAAGTTTTCGACCAAGATTGACTCCAGATCTGCACTCCCTTTAATAAAATTATTTTTCAAAAATTTTTTCCTGAATCAGGGAAAAGTTATTGATGATCATGTTTTCGTTGTAATAATTTTTAGAAATTTTAATGTGCACCTTAACTTCAAGATAATGTTACTTTTCTTGTTGATTTTTGGTAATTTTTATCTTTTTTTTAATCATTAAATTTTATTGGATTGTTCGATAATATTGTCGGCCCCAAAAAATACTTCTAATTTCGACATTTTTTGCTCGTTTTCGTTGCAATTTTTTCAGTATTGGATAAGAGTGTACGCTGAATACGATCCAATCGGTCTTTTTAAGAATCAGTCACGTTTTCGTGTCGATATACATACTTTTTCAAAAAACTGCGTCTCAAAAATGCAACCCTATTTTCAAATGTTGATATTTGGCTATAGACGTTGAGTTTTGACGAAACTTTCGACATTCCTAGGGTTTTTCTAGGTGCTGAACACGAATCTGGTGTTATTTTTGTTCTAGACTACGGGAAAATGGTCAAAAATGGCTTATAAGAAACTTTTTTTGGATTAAACTTCTCATAAGGGTACCTTCCGTTGGTCAAAATCAACAAATTCCTTCGGATTTGTATTCTCCATGCCGAAAAACCCCCGAATGCAACACCAGATTCGTGTTCAATCTTAGAAAAACCCTCTCGAAAATTTCGTCAAAAATCAACATCTATAGCCAAATATCAACATTTGAAAATAGAGTTGCATTTTTGAGACGCAGCTTTTAAAAAAGTCTATATATCGACACGAAAACATAACTTATTCTCAAAAAGACCAATTGGATCGTATTCAGCGTACGCTCTTACCCAAACTGAAAAAATTTTTTTCTCGAAAACGAGCGAAAAATGCCAAAATTAGATGTATTGTTTGGGCCGATAATACTTATCGAACAACCCCAATAAAATTAATATTTTTGAAGAATTTTGTAAAACTGTTGTTGATTCATTTCCGGGTAGCGATTGTGCTGAACCTTGTATTGCTCAAATGAATTTTGTAAGTTGGCTAGAAGAAAAGAAATGTGTCTTAAAGGACATCAGTCCAGTGGGAAAAAAGTTGCCAATTTTTGTTGATATTCGGAAAGTTCATCAAAATTGGAGCACTTTTTGTTTTTACGACATGTTCCGAATCGTTGTAGTTTTTGAGATAATTGTGTTTGAAATTTTAAATTTGTGTACATGTTTTCGTTGTAATACACATACTTTTTGTGGAAAAATCGATTTTTATTCAAAAATTCGATTTTTAAAATTTTCATAAAATGAACATTGTAGCTATAATTTTTTTATAGCTAAATGAGACGAACAAAATGATACCAAAATTATCCAATTTGAACATTATTTTGGATTATTGAACGAAAATTCTGATTCATGTTTTCGTTTCAATAACCCAAAACAATGCTCAAATTGGATAATTTTGGTGTCATTTTGTTCGGTCCATTTAGCTATAAAAAATTGCTACAATGTTCATTTTATGAAAATTTAAAAAATTGATAAAAAATCGATTTAAATTTTCAAAAAAGTTTGCGTATTACAACGAAGAGCTTGTAACAAATTCAGAATTTCAAACTCCATTATCTCAAAAACTACAAAGATTCAGAACATGTCGTAAAAAAATGCTCCATTTTTCATGGACTTTCTGAATATCAACATAAATTGGCAATTTTTTTCCGCTCGACTTGTCCTTTAAAATTTTCTAGGGCATGGACGATTCATCATCCGACCGCTCTGCCGCTTTACCATGGTCAAAATTTTTACAAAACTCTCAAAATAAGCAGATTATGGAGAATTTCTTTCAAAAAATTTGCAAGTAAGTGCAAAAATGCACAGGGTGTCCCAAAAAAGTGGAATTTTCGTAATTTGTTCATGAATTTTGGATCCAAAATTTTTTCTAAAAATGACCCCTGTATGGGTCATTTTTTTAGAAATTCCACTTTTTTGGGACACTCGGTATAAATATTTTTGGCAGGAGTTTAAAAAACTTTTGAAAATAATTTTTGTCCAGAAAATTCTTACCCAAGTTTTGTGCAAATCAATTAAAAGAAATTTAGCTCATTTTCTGAAGTCGACCAATGCTTAGCAAATTGTGAAAGCAATAGAAAAGGCTCTACCCTAGCGATTCGACAGACCTATTCAGGTCTTAGATACATATGCATTGATGAAAAATCTGGTATGAAAAAAAAATTTTTTCTAAAAAATCCGTCAAAAATTTACAGGATGAGCAAAAAAATCGTACTTTTGCGTTTTTTGTGCAAATTTTTCAAAAATCACCTATAAGGGATATTTTCATGCGATTTTTGAAAAAAATTTTTTTGAAAATTTTTCGCCAAAAAAACGCAAAAGTACGATTTTTTTTGGCTCACCCTGTACTCAAAGCCCCCAAGCTTAACAAGAGTCGTACCACAAAAACTGAATCCTAGCCGGACTTGTGATAGTTACTTGGATATAGTCCGTTTCCGCACCAGGTTCAAAAATTTGCAAGTCCATTGTCAAATGGATAAATCGCCAGATGCTCGCTCTGAATTGACTGGTTCGATCCCGCTCGAAGCTATTGGAGATTGGAAAACTCGAAAATTTTCAAAAATGAATTTTTGTTCAAAACCGAATTTTTTCTGCGCCATATGGCGATAGAAATTGAAATTTTTGTTCAAAAATTGAATTTTTTTCTCAAAATCAAATTTTGTTTAAAAATCGAAATTTTGCTCAAAATCGAATTTGTATTTAAAATGGAATTTGTTCTCAAAAAATAAAAAAAGTTTTTAAAAAAAGCAAAATCCAATTTTTTATTTAAACTTAAAGACATTTTTTTTCTTCAAAAAATGATTATGCTTGAAGAGAATTTTACTCGAAACTAGAAATATTTTTGAAAAATTTGCCTCATCTGTTGCTCTTTTTGTCGCTTCGCTTTTGAGGACACCCGCTTGGGGAGATAATATGACGGATGTCATAAATTATTTAGCAGCTTATCTAACCAAGAGATCGCATTCCCGAATTTTGAGTTCTTTTATGACCACCTATAGCAGAAGTAATAAATGAGGAAGCACTCATATTGGGTATAAAATTGAAAAATTGAAGTTATCCAAAATAAAAATGAGTAGATACAGATTCAGAAGCGCATCTAGACTATGTTTCATCGAATAAACCCAAAAAGCGGGGAGAGAATGGCCTAATGGTTAGGTCGCTGGTCATTCATGTTGTTTGCGCGGTTTCGATCCCGCTAGGGTTGAAATTTTTATTTTGGCGATTCTTAAAAAGTTTTAAAAGCAAATCACATTTAAAATTACATAAAAAATTTTTGCCGATCTTTAGTTTTTGGAGAAAAAATTTTCTGCGTTATGTGGCGCTGAAATCGAAATTTTTGCTCAAAAATAATTTTTTTCTCTCGAAAATCGAATTGTCGCTCAAAAATGAATTTTTTTTCAAAAATTGAAATTTTTGTTCAATTTTTTCTCAAAATCAAAAGTTTCGATTTTTGAACAAAATTTGATTTTGAGAAAAAATTCAATTTTTGAACAAAAATTCATTTCTTGATCAAAAATTTCGATTTTGAGCAAAAATTTTAATTTGTTCAAAAATAGAAAATTTTTCTCAAAAATGAATTTTTTTTCTCACAAATAGAATTTTTGCTCAAAATCGAATTTTGGGAAAAATAATTTTTGTACTGGGGATTTTCTTTGCGGGCAACGAAGACGACGATATTTTTTGTTTAAAAATTTTATCTCGCGGTTTCCAAAAACGGTGCAAGTTTTTTGTCTGTGCTAGGAATTGAACCTGTACCATTTTTTTGGAACCCACGAAAATTTTTCAATAAAAAATAACAAAAATTCATATATCTCCCAAACCGCGTAGAGTCGGCCCGACACCGAGTCCGGCTTTTGTGTTAACATTTGCGATCTCTCTCCCCCTACCCCAAGGGCCACAAAAGTTTAAAAAATCCAAAGGGTCTCCTTATGTTTTTGACCAAAATGTTGTCGAAAACTAGGGATCTTGTACATCCTCCCATGAAAAAAGCCTAGGTATAGCACTGAACAGAGTTTAGTTTATTTTTTTAGATTTCTTTAACGTATTGCCATGTTTGGCAGAGTAAGTTTTTTTTATATTATTCTTGTCATCACAAATATAAATTTGGCCAAAAAAACACATGCTCTTTTTTGAGCTGTCATTGACAGCCTGTCACGATTGAGAACAAAAATTTTGAAGACTAATAAAGAACAGATAAAATTTAATTGAACTAAAAAAGCTGGCTTAACAAACAAACAAACATCGCTTAAAATTTAAAAAATATAATCAATTTTTTAAAGGGAATAACAATCGGAGCCCTTTCTCCAAAAAAATTTTTGTAAAAAATACATTCCTAGGGGTAATTTTATGCGAGAAATCGATTCCACACATTCCCGAAGCATGAAAACACTTCCTTGACCCTGATTCAGGGAATGGGATGGGTGTATTGAAGCGAAAATCAAACATTTTCGGATTGAAACATGGTCAAAGAAGCGTTTTCATGCTTCAGAAATGTGCGCAATCGATTCCCCGCCTAGAAAAGCCAAAGAATCGACGATTTTCTCATAAAAATCTGAAAATATTTGATTTTCGCTTCAATACACCGATTCCTTCCCTGAATCAGGATCAAAGAAACGTTTTCACAATTTGGGAGTGCGAGCAATCGATTTCTCACATAGAATTACCCTAAAAATGATCATTTTATTTGTGCACGTTCCCGAAGCATGAAAACGCTTCTTTGACTGTGTTTCAATTCGAAAATGTTTGATTTTCGCTTCAATATACCCACTCCATTCCCTGAATCAGAGTCAAGGAAGCGTTTTCATGCCTCGGGAATGCGCGGAATCGATTCCTCACATAAAATTACTTCTAGGAATATATTTTTTACAAAAATTTTCAAAAAAAATTTTTTCGGAGAACGGGCTCCGATTGTTACCCCCTTTAAGATATGAACCTTCGGCCATGGTCAAATGCAGAAATGAAATCAACCAATCGCATGTGACAACGTCTCAATTCACAGAGTCGATTGTGAATAGGGAAATTCATAATATCAAGCCGAAATTTAGAGATCTATGCAAGTAGGTTTTTTTCGAATTGCTTATTACAGTCAAACTTCCAATTTTAGGGGATAGAGTAATTTAGAGATTTTTCTCAAATTTGTTTGATTTTTTCGAAAAATCACCATTTTTTCAATGAATTTTTTGAATTTTAGGGGGTAAAAAAATTACCCCCTTGCCACCCGCCTTCCTATGGCACTGCTCACAGAGATGTCTCAGGGGGAAAATTTTTTCAAATTTTTTGATGTATTTTTTGGTACTCTTTAACATAAAATTCATTTTGATATAGGTTTTGACCAACAGTTCGAGATGGTTCCTTGTAAAGTGGGATCAAATATACTCCTATAAGATGAAGATACCCTATCCACCTACCCTGTGGAACAGAAATATTGAGCTGTTCCAAAAGTTTCAGATTTTGTACATAAATTGTGGACCAGAAATTTTTCTAATAACAACTCCTATAGGGATAATTTTACGGAGAATCGATTGCGCGCAGCCCCGAAGCGTGAAAATGCTTCCCTTACCCTGATTCAGGGAGGACGGTAGGTTTATTGAAGTAAATAATTCGAATTTTAGCCGGAAACCGGCTGTTTAGGGTTTTTATAGGCGGGGAATCGTTTATGAGCATTGCCGAGACATGAAAATGATCCTGGTTCAGGCAAGGGTGAGTGTTTTGAAGAGAAATTAGCGTCCAAATGATTGCAGATTCCTTTTCAACGAACCAACTAAAATTCGCATATTAACTTGACCGTTGTCTCAACGAAAAGGAATTTGCAATCATTTGAATTTTCTCTTCAAAGCACTCACCCTTGCTTGAATCAGAATCATTTAGCATTTTCATGTCTCGGCAATGCGCGTAAACGATTCCCCGCATAGAAAAACCCCTAGACAGTAGGTTTTCGACAAAAATTCAAATTATTTACATTTTCGCTTCAATAAACCCACCGCCTTCCCTGAATCAGGGTAAGGAAAGCGTTTTCACGCTTCGGGAATGCACGCAATCGACTCAAGCATAAAATTAGCCCTAATGGAGTTATTTTTAGAACAAATTTTCCTGTCCAAAATTCATGTAAAAAATCCGGGAACTTTTGGAACGACCGGACTAGAAATCCGTCCACTAACTTATTTTAGGGACCTTAGCATAATGATAAAATGCATGGAGCCAGTGATTAGAAATGGATGTGGCGATAAACCCACCGACATGATGCTCAAATTTATAAGCCTGGAGTTTGCCAGGTAGACTTATAGGGCATTCTTCCACAAGAGAAAAAAGACATCACCAATGGTGAAGTGGCAAGCGTCTCATTTGCACTCTAATAATTGAGGGTTCGATTCCTCCCCCCCCCCCTCCCGAGTGAAAAATTTATTTTAGCGATTCAAAAAAAGTTGTTAAAGGAAACCCACATACAATTTGTCGTAGAATGTTTGCAAAAGATTTTCGAAAAACGCAAAATTTGTCAAAAAATTGCCGAAAATGGCCAAAACAGTCGAAAATTTTTGTCAAAAATTGAACATTTTGACAACAAAAATTGTTAAAAAACTTGACATTTTTTGTTAAAAGATTGCAATTTTTTCTTAAAAAAATGGAAAATTTTGGGCATTTTTTGGTGAAAATTTTTTGGGGCAAAAACATAAGAGGGACCATTAGGAAAAAATTTTCATTTTTTCAGCGATGGGGGAGGGGCAATTGCCCCTCTTAAATACGGCCCTGTTTCAAGGGAAAAAATAAAAAGAAAAAAATTCTATCAAAATCGAAAAATTCATCAAAATCGAAAAATTCGTCAAAAATTGATAAATTTTTCGATTTTGATAAATTTTTCGAAATCGAAAAATTTATCAACAAAATAAATTTTCGGCATGGCGAGATCGAACCCTCGACCATTTGAGTGCAAAATGAGACTCTTGCCACTTCAACATGGATAAAGTGTTTTTTACGACTAAATTCCTTATATCTTATCTAAAATTAAAATTTTAGCTTCGAACAACTCTATAGCCAACTTGGGTTCTCAGAACCGTTGCCAAGTCCATGTAGATCACTTCTATCTATATCTCATAATGATAGGCAACGAAAAAATCCCTACACGAGAACTGATTTTATCACAGTGTTAAACTCTTCAATCTTAATTTCCGAATTTATTAATATGAACTTATTGTTTATTATGCTAATCTGTTCTATGGGCTGGTTTTTCGCTTAACGGCAAAATATTTGTTCCTCTTTTCGCTTCATCGAGGAACAAAATGACAAAATTTTAGAGCATTTCCCCCTGGGAAGACCTAATTAACAGGATTCCAAAAACTGATACTTTTTTGAAGTAATTTTATGAAAAAATATCCTCTAAAGGCTTAGGCTTAAGCTTAAAGGACCACTGAACTTTTGAACGGACCTCGAAAATTTATTTTTAAAAGAAAGAGGAATTTTTGCTGATCATTTTTTGTTTTTACGATACCCCTTGAAAGTTGAACCCTTTCGAGATATTTGCGTTTGAAATTTTCTTCAAAGTTTTTAAATGTAAATTTGTATTGAAACGAAAGGGATTGACCCCAGCGAGAATTAGAAAATTCAAAATTTCATTTGAAAAAATTGCGAATTTGTTATCAAAATTTTATTGCAAATCGATTGTACTCACAAAAAGCTATCCAACGAGTGGTCGATGTCCATATTTCGCATTTTGGAAAGCGTGTAAAAAAATAGTGTGTTTTTGGAGAGTTTTCGACGACTTTTGGCACAATATTTTTTACACGCTTCCCAAAATGCGAAATATGGACATCGACCACTCGTTGGATAGCTCTTCGTGAGTACAATCGATTTGCAATAAAATTTTGATAACAAATTCGCAATTTTTTCAAATGAAATTTTGAATTTTCTAATTCCCGCTGGAGTCAATCCCTTTCGTTTCAATACAAATTTACATTTAAAAACTTTGAAGGAAATTTCAAACGCAAATATCTCGAAAGGG
>OZJO01015062.1:0-18534 GCA_900406225.1 Acrobeloides nanus | reverse complement strand
GATTGCTTCAAAGAAGCCTTCGAAAAATTGTGGCCCATTTGGGTAAATTTTTTAAACAGACCAGTCCACTCGGAAAACTGTCCACTCGGAAAAAACGGTCCACTCGGAAAAAACACTAGGAAAAAAATATAACAAACAAGAAGCTTTTTAAAAAATTTTCGCGTCAATACACAGCTTTTATTGATTCAGGGACGACTTTTTGCGTCAATATTCGGTAAAGTTCATGAAAAATGGAGCATTTTTTGTTTTTACGGCCTAAATCGTTATCGTTGCCCGAGATAATTGCGTTTAAAGTTGGGAATGTTTGAAAAATCTGTGTATTACAACGAAAACATGAATGCAGTAAAAATTCTTCCTTGAATCAATAAAAGTTGTGTGTATTGAAGCGAAAAGTTTTAAAAAATGTTTTTGTCTTTCATCGACTTATGAAAACTGGCAAAAAATTTTTGAATTTTCGCGTCAATACACACAGCTTTGATTGATTCAGGGACGAATTTTCGGCATAGACAAGAACGGGATGGAACGATTTTTAAACAACACATGGACGGGATAACCAAGAACGTGATGACAATTATGCTTGTAATTGTCGAAAATTCGTCCCTGAATCAATAAAAGCTGCGTATTATCGCGAAAATTCAAAATTTTTTTAGTGACGGATTTTCACTGCGTTCATGTTTTCGTTGTAATACACAGATTTTTCAAAAATCGCCAACTTCAAACGCAATTTTCTCAAAAACTACAACGATTCAGAACATGCAGTAAAAACAAAAAATNACGTAATTTTAGGAATCAAGAACATTTCTATAGCATAATATCCGACGTTATTCGAAATAATTTGAATAAAAGTTTGGTTGAAATTATCAATTACATGAGCTCGCCTGGGATTGTGATTCCCGTTATGGTTCTTTTGCTGTAAGTATAAATTTCAACTTTTACTATATTAAAGGATCATTTTCACGAAAAATTTGCCCCCAAGAAGCTTTGTAAACATGTAGAAGAAATTTTTTCGAACTGTTTTCAAAAATAGCATCTGAAAACTAAATTTTCATGAAGAAAAATGGCAAAAAAAGTTTGTAAAATTTTTTGCCGATAAACGCCAAACCCGGATCAACAAATTCCACAATATGGGGTGGGGTGTGGGGTCGAAATTCTATGTAGTACAGTTAAACCACCATAACGACCTCATCCAGGGAGGAGTCGTTATATCGAATAGAACGGGAGGGGGTGCCGTTATATCGAATTTTTTCTAGAAAAAGTCGTTAAGAATTGAAATATTCATCACAAATTGAAAAATTCGTAAATGTTTTAATTTTCGCTTCAATACACCAATCCTGAATCAAGGTCAAGAAAGCATTTTCACGTATCGGGAATGCGCGCATTCGATTTGCCGCATAGAAAAACGGGTCATTTTTAGAAAAAATATATAAAATTTTCCGGATTGTTGAACCCCGTCATTTTGTGTCGCTAATCTGAACTAGTACCCCTGATTCATGTTTTCGTTTCAATAACCCAAAAATATTTTTTCAAATTGGATAATTTTGGTGTCATTTCATTCGTCTCATAGAGTTATAAAAAATTGTTTTTGCAAAATTTCCTTGGCCATGGTCCTTTAGAAGTTTTGTCAACCTGTTTTCTGTAACAGCAATCTCTGTGACGATAAACGCCAAACCCGGATCAACAATTTTTCAAATTGGATCATGAGTGCCTGATATGAGTGTCATTCCCCACCCCCATGATATGGAGGGGATGGGGGTCGAATGACACTTATATCAGTTAAAAAATCTTTGTTGGGATGTAGTTAGAAAAAATTTCAAGCAGCGGGGGGGGGCTGCATACCTTTGTGTTTCTGTCATATTCTATTGGTTTAATTTTTAAAATTTAGCTTGGTCATCTATTTCCTATTTGCATTGGTGAGAGGTTTGAAAGAAGCTAATAGTGATTTATCTAACCAACTTATGCAAGTAAGATTTACAGAGTGGCTAAAAAAAGTGGATTTTTTCGATTTTTCGACGAATTTTTGCGTCGAAAAATCGATTTTTTCGATTTTTCAACGCAAAACATTTTTTAAAATTTTTTCTAAAATAACCCTATGGGGGGATTTTCTATGCGAGGAATCGATTGCGCACATTGAAAAATCTTGAAAACGCTTCCCTGAGTCAGCAAAAAAATGGATTTTTTGCAATTTTTGGGCTGATTTGGGGGCAGGGAAGCGTTTTCAAGATTTTTTAATACGCGCAATCGATTCCTCGCATAGAAAAACTCCCCATAGGGCTATTTTAGAAAAAATAAAAAAAATTTTTTGTCGAAAAATCGAAAAAATCCACTTTTTTTAACGACACTATAAAAATATAAAAAATTTCGAAGCTATTGTGGATCAGGGGGTCATCCCAGGATCAAAAATCGAAAAAAATTTTCCTAAAATTTAAAAAAAATTAGGAGTAATTTTATGCGAAAAATTGATTGCGCGCATTCCCGAAGCGTGAAAACCTTTGTTTCACGCTTTAAAAAATTGAAAAATACGTATTTTTAAATGTGAAAATATGTAAAAATACGTAATCTTTAATTTTTAAGGGTGAAACAAAGGTTTTCACGCTTCGGGAATGCGCGCAATCGATTTTTTGCATAAAATTACCCCTAAATATATCATTTTAAAAATTTTAGAAAATTTTTTTTCGATTTTTGATCCTGGAGTGACCCCCTTGATCCACGATAGCTCTAACATTTCTAAAACTTTATTAGGAACGAACTGAAGAGAAGAAGAAAATCTTCGAATTAGCAGGTGGTCGTAAAAAACACAATAACGGTGGAATTGTGATTCAAAAAAGTTCAAAACCAGTACCGCCACCTCCACCACCAAAATCTAAACCTAAACTTGCCCATATTCATTCTTTCAATTCCTCGGTAAGCTGAAAAATCATTTTCGTTTACAAATTTTAGGACGAAGATTCACCATCCAAGTCATTGGCTAGCTTACCTAGAAGCAATCATAAATATTTTGTCCCTTCTTTAGGGTAAGTCATCGGTTTTTCATTCAATTTGATTGCCACTTTAGTTCATTAAATGAGGTCGAAGATGATGATGATGATGAAGATGTGAGTCAACGGTTGCTAAATGAAGACGAACCAGCCGAGCCACCAGAATCTCAGCCAAAGCTTACATGGAAAGAAAAGTTCCTTATTTGTATTGGTCTTGAAGACCCGAAGCGACTAAGAGAGAGGGCGTCCAGAAGGAACACTCGTCAAGATACGGGCGAACAAATGGAAATGGATGAAATGATTGATGAAGAAGCTTTATCCTCAGATTCTGAAGATGAGGATCAGAATTCGGAATTTGTCACGGATGAGCAAGCATCGTCTTTCGTAGCCGATGAGCAAGATCATTTTTCCGATGAGCATGGAGATAATGAAAAGTAATGCTTAATAGGACCAGTTCAGTCGAAAAAAAACTCCATGTAAAAATGATATATTCGGAAAATTTATGAAAAATGGAGCATTTTTTCTTTTTACGGCATGTTCTGAATCGTTGTAGTTTTCGAGATAATTGCGTTTGAAGTTGGCGATGTTTGAAAAATCTGTGTATTACAACGAAAACATGGACGCAGTGAAAATTCATTCTTGAATCAATAAAAGTTGTGTGCATTGACGCAAAAATTTAAAAAAATATTTTCATTTTCATCGACTTACGAAAGCTGCCAAAAAATTTTTTGAATTTTCGCGTCAATACACACAACTTTTATTGATTCAGGGATGAATTTTCGACAATTACAAGCACAATTGTCATCCCGTTCATGTGTTGTTTGAACAATCGTTCTATTCCGTTCTTGTCTATGCCGAAGGGTTCCATGGTTCGGTGGTACTGGGCTTTTCTCAAGCGCCTCTCAAGGCTGGTTCAAATCCCGCTGGAGGCCAAAAGATTTTGCCTAGTAGTAACATTCTCTAAAAATGATTAAATTTTGTCAAAAAACAGTTTTAAATTTAGCCATCACCCGAGAGCGCCATCTAGGAGCCCTATGCGAGTCAACTCAATGCCGACGACTAGGCAAGGAGGGCAATCTGATGGTGAAGTAAATAATAAAAAGCGCCCACACACTTTGTATATTCCACAAAATAATTGGCTACAACCTCCATCTCCTAGAAGAGCAGCATCTTCGTCTTTGAATAAGCAACCGAGCACATCGTAAGCTAACTTCTTTTCGCCCAAATTCGGCACTATAACTTTCGCCACATTTCATATTCGCCACAGCAACTTTCGCCACGTTACTAACAAACTATATCTTTCGCCACGTTCGTGTCAATATACATATTTATTGCAAATCAGGCAACTCAATTAGTCTGAAATTAAGTGTTTATTGACACGAAAGTGGAGAAAGTTATCGTAGCGAAAGCTACGTGGCGAAAGTTACATGACGGAAGTTAACGTGGCGAGATTCGTGACGAAAGTTATAGTGCCCCAAATTCTTATGGCCCTTTTTTAGAAGCATCGATAGGGATCTGGCATCCGAGTCATCGCCTCTCATGGAAAAACAAAAGAAAAAGCCGTATGAAAGCAAATTGACTCCTGAAAAACGCTCTCCTTTACCACCACGATCGGAGAGAACTCGCCAGCATCCATCTATAAGGAATATCATCGAAAACGATGATGAACTTGATAGCATACAAATACTTATCCCTTCGAGTTCGGAGGCTGAGCCTCCTCCAACTGTTATTGATCATGCTGAGAGGTATAGTATTATAAAAAAATAATAAATCAATGTTTAGGCTACAAGTAAGTGATTGGGGATCTCATGGCCAGTCAACAAGACCACCCTCTGATGAACGATCTTTTGGAGACCCGACCCCGTCCACTTCGACTATTGAACAACCAGAGTTGGGTCTAGCTGATCCTAGGATTGTCTATTCAAATCCTTATAGCAGGTAATACTGGGAAGGAGCAACATTACAGGGTGATTCAAAAAGTGGAATTTTGTGATTTTTATATAGATGTGGGACCCAATTTTTTTCAATTTTTGATGAATTTTTCAAATTTTGACGAATTTTTCAATTTTTGAAGAATTTTCAATTTTTGACGAATTGTTTGCGATTCAAGTCCTTATAGCAAGTAATACTGGGTAGGAGCAACATTACAGGGTGATTCAAAAAAGTGGAAGTTTGTGATTTTTAATATGAATTTGGGACCCAAAAATTTTTTCCTAAAAATGACCCCTCTAGGGGTAATTTTATGCGCAGAATCGATTGGGCTCTATTCTAGTTTCTGAGTCCAATCAACTTTTATGAGTTCGATCAACATTTATGAGTCCGATCAACAGTTTATGAGTTCGATGATATATTTGCATAATTTCAATCAAAATGATCTTTAAAAAAAATTTGGCCTTAGGCTTAGCCTAAGACTTAGACTAACCCTTAGGCCTAAGCTAGCCTAAGGCTTAACCTAAGCCTTAGGCTTAACCTAATCCTTAGGCTTAGGCTTAGCCTAAACCTTAGGCCTAAGGCTTAGCCTAAGCCTAAGGCTTAGACTAAGCCTAGGCTTAACCTAAGCCTTAGGCCTAGACTTAGCCTAGCCTTAGGCTTAGCTTAAGGCTTAAGCTAAGCCTAAACCAAAGTTTTTTTTCAGCTTGGGGGAAAGATAAAAAAATTTGATTGAACTCAACTGTTGATTGGACTCATAAAAATAGGTTTGGACTCATAAACTGCTGATCGGACTCATAAGTTTTTGATCGGACTCATAAAAGTTGATTGGACTCATAAACTAGAATAGAACCATCGATTGCGTGCATTCCTGAAGCGCTAAAACGCTTCGTGGACCCTGATTCAGGAAAAATTGGGTTTTTAAAAGCAAAAATGGTCATTTTTTCCTGAATCAGGGTCGGAGAAGCGTTTTTGCACTTCGGGAATGCGCACAATACAGAATGGGCTTAAAGTTATATAAAAAAATAAAATTATCCCTATAGGGATTATTTTTAGAAAAAAATCTCGGCACCCAAATTCATCTAAAAATCACAAAATTCCACTTTTTTAAATCGCCTTGTAAAAAAGAACCTAAAAAAACTCAAACACAAGATTTGATTTAGCTATGCCTCAGCAATGTGCTCTCCTATAATGCAAGATGCTGTGAGCGGTCGACGAAATGGTGCTGGTTACACCCCTTTGCTTTGCCAAGTCGCCGAAGTATCACCAGATAAAGAGAAAAGTTCATTAACTCCAACACCTCAGATACAACGTCGTCTAGTGGACCCAACCTTGCCACCCATTTCACCAATGTAATTTTCTTATATTCATAAAAACAAGAACAAATTTTTAGGTCACCCAGATCTCGCGCTTCTGATGCATCAAGTGGCAATCGAACTCAGAGTTCCGGCACTGGAAGCCATTCAGACCCCAGAAGTCCAACCTCGCCAAGCAGTCCCACTGTAACTAATCGATATTTGAAAAAGTTTCACAACCAAAAGTTTTTAGGAAATCGGTCGGCCTCGGTTCAGAATCTCCATGTCTCCGACTGCAGCACGGAGAACCGCTAGTGAAGGGAATGCGCAGTTAAATGCTGATCCAAACGCTCGACGCTTTGTATTACGGGTAAATGGTAAAACGCCACCCGAGGCACCTGGAACTCCATCATCAAGTGGTCCTCGGCCCGCGCATCGAAGTCATTCTCAACAACAAACTACTGTTTAAACAATGTCCTTCCAATGATATTGTGATAGATTTTGGTACTAGTTCGGATTAGTGACCCAAAATGACGGGGTTCAAAATTTGGAAAAATTTTATATATTTTTAATAAAAATCACCACTATGGGGGTTTTTCTGTGCGGCGAATCGAATGCGCGCATTCCCGATGCGTGAAAATCTTCCTTGAACATGATTCAGGATCGGTGTATTGAAGCGAAAATCAAGACTTTAGTTTTTTATGTAAAAATGGACGTTTCTGGGGTTTTTCGAATTTTCATCATAATTGAAAAAATTTCGTATAATGTTTCCCGTCATACGACCACGCAGGGATGCATTCGAAAAGTATAAAAGGAAATCATTTGCAAATCTAATTACCGTTGAACTTCAACAAAATTCAAGATGATGAACAATTTGATTACTTTTCGAATGCATCCCTGCGTGGTCGTATGGCGGGAAACAATTATGCGAATTTTGAACACCGTTCAATTTGGATGAAAGTTCGAAAACCCTCCAGAAAAGTCCATTTTTTACATAAAAACTAAAAGTTTTGATTTTCGCTCCAATACACCGACCCTGAATCAAGATCCGAACTAGTACCTAGATTTGTTCTTTCAAAGCTCAAAATCTTGTTATAAATTGTGAAGTTTGAGGTTGAGAAAGACCTCTGAATCGTTGTAGTTTTCGAGAGAATTGCGTTTGAAATTTGAATTTTTGGGTTCATGTTTTCGTTGTAATACANTTTAAAGGACCAGTTCAGTCAGTTACAACCATATGAAAAAATGATTTATTCGGAAAGATCATGAAAAATGGAGCATTTTTCGTTTTTACGACGACCTCTGAATCGTTGTAGTTTTCGAGAGAATTGCGTTTGAAATTTGAATTTTTGGGTTCATGTTTTCGTTGTAATACACAAACTTTTTTGAATTTTTTGCACTCAAATCGTCAAATTTCGTTGTAAATTATGAATTGTTAACGTTTCAAAAAATATGGATATGAAATATACTAGATTTATTTTGAGGCAAAATCAAATCGACTCAGGTGGGATTCGTACCCGAGACTATTAGACTCGAATCTGGGAGTACTACCACTGAGCCAAGTTCACGTTAAAATGTACGATTTTTAATTTTGCCTATAATGTATCACAACTTTTTTTATACTAACAACTTTTTTCAAAAAATTTTTTTGAAAGTTGTTTCCCCATTTAGAGGCTATTCGTGCCACCGAATGATAATCATGTTTTCGTTGTAATACACAAACTTGCCAACCTCAAGCCGATCACCCTAAAATTTGTTTTATCTAAAATTTCCTATTGTTATATGATCTATTTTCTATGAGAAGAATAAAAATTTTATTATGTTGAATTTTCACGCAACATCACAACGGCGTGAAGGTCGATGTGCACTTTAGATCGTTTAGCTCCATTTACGTTTTCACGGAAAACGAGAATATTTTGAGAGAACATCTCGTTATGCTGTGAGTGACCAACTGACCAATTTTTGCTTATTCAAATAAATGCATCCATGCGAAATTTTCGTTGTGTAGATGGCCATCTTTTTCGGCTCATCGCAGAAAATATTTAGGTCAGTTTTTCGGTTCTTTATTATTTCGTTGTTGTTGTCATGGTCACTAGAGGATCTACAGGGTGCGTCAAAAGTTCGTGTACACTTTTGTATTCGATTTCGGCCGCTGTAGGTCGATTATTTTAGTGTTTCTAACGCTAATTTTTTATACGCGGGGGTTTTTCCACATGGGGAATACGATGCCGAATCTATTTTGACATAAGGGGTACCCTTTTGTTATAAAATTTCAAATGTACACGAACTTTTGACGCACCCTGTACCTCTCACTACCAAATATTTAAAATTTATATCCAACATTGATCTCTTTTTGTTTCTTTGAATTGATGAAAATCAGCAAAATTATTTATATTATATAAGTTACAATTAAAAACATTACAAGTTAACAAAAATCAAAAAAAAGAGTGATGAAAACATTGGCCTGAGCGATTCGAGAAAATCTTCAAAAGTCATTATTAGTCTTTTTAAGAACAACATGCACATATAAGTTGAAGAAGAATGACAAGTTAGCGACACACACAATATGGAAAAATTTATAATAAACATGTCTAAAAAGAGCGAAAATTTGATATACTAATACAACACTACATATTATTACAGGGTGTCCCCAAAAAATTGGAATTTTCGTGATTTTTTCATGAATTTTGGAAAAAAATTTTTCTAAAAATGATCCATATAGGGGTAATTTGATGCGGAGAATCGATTGCGCGTGTTTTCAAAACGTGAAAATACTTTTGATCCTGATTCAGGGCAGCATTCCTCAGGGACAAGAAAGCTTTTTCACATTTCAGGAGTGCGCGCAATCGATTCCCTCGCATCAAATTACCTTATAGGGGTCATTTTTAGAAAAAATTTTCGCATCCAAAATTCATAAAAAATCACGAAATTTTCATTTTTTTAGACACCCTGTTGCGAAAATAGAAGTTTGGTGAAAGCATGGGCACCTCGGTTTCGACGATACCATTCCCTGAGATTACAATGAACCGTAAAATACCACGCTTGGATGATTCATGAGAGACGAGAAGTGTGTTTACAAAAAAAGAATGAAAGATTTTTAGGTGATTTATCACTAGAAAAGCTAGGGCAAAGGAAAAATTATTGATATAAGAATGAAGAAGTCTATTACTAACTTCCTCCTTCAGTGCCATATACACAAAAAACTTTTGTCTGCTAAGTCCATTTTGTACAGAGTGACGCAAAAAATCGAATTTTTGCAATTTTCAAAAAAAAATTCAATTTTTGAACAAATTTAAAATTTTGAAAAAATCACTCAAAATTGCAAAAATCCAGTTTTTTGCGCCACTTTGTACCTTTTTTATGGCACTGATTCTCTTTTACAAGATAGATTATATTAAAAGGGCAAGTAAAACGTTGATAAGAAGAAGAGAAAAAAAGGAGGCCAACTCTCCATATTTATAAGCAAAATGAAGAAGGCCGTAGTGCACAACAACAAATAATAATTGAACAACGATAATAAAACAATCCCTGAATTTCAGTGAGTAATTTGTATGAGTAAGATATAACACTTTGAGTGCATTTTTTAAAATTATTTATGGCACATAAGCTCGAAAACCTTCTTCATTGCGATTCATTGAATCAGGGGAAAATGTATTGAAGCGAAAAGCCAGACATCATAAAATTCAAAAAAGAAGCGACGTTTTAGTCGAAAGTTGTCGCAAATTTGTCAAAAAATGTCTAACTTTGCCTGATTTTCAATAAAATAGTGTTTATTGGAACGATTGTTCATGAAGCATACAAATTTTATTGGTTTTTTCACTACGTTCATGTTTTCGTTGTAATACACAAAAATTCCAAAATCGCCAAATTCAAGCGCAATTTGTTCGAAAACGACAACGATTCAGAATTTACCGTAAAAACAAAAACTGCTTCATTTTTTATGAACTTTATGAATGTTTTCGTTGTAATACACAAACTTTTTTGAATTTGACAACTTTTTTTTCATTTTAAAGTGTAATTTTATTAAATGCACTCGTTTCATTTAAAAATGCCGGAAAATGCCTATTTTAAGGATCTTGAATCAACTTTTTTCTGGCCTATACGAATTTTCCGACTTACAAAACTGATATAGAATAACTATTAAAAACAGAGGTAGAATTTCGATTTTTTTATTTTCTCAAAATATTTTTTTCGAAAATTTTGCGCTTCTACAAACAAGATTTGACCATTTTTTCTTAAAGGACCACTCTCATCTCGGAAAAAACCTATATAAAAATAATATAGTCGGAAAGATCATGGAAAATGGAGCATTTTTCGTTTTTGACGACAGCCTCTGAATCGTTGTAGTTTTCGAGAGGATTGTGTTTGAAATTTGAATTTTCAGGTTCATGTTTTCGTTGTAATACACAAACTTTTGTTGAATTTTTCTCAAAAAAGTTTGTATATTAAAACGAAAACATGAACCCAAATTCCAATTTCAAACACAATTCTCTCGAAAACTACAACGATTCAGAGGTTGTCGTAAAAACGAAAAATTCTCCATTTTTCATGATCTTTCTGAATAAATTATTTCTATATTGGTTTTTTTCCGAGTGGAGTGGGGTCCTTTAAAAAATAATACTAAAAACTAAACGTCATTATATATGAAAGAACCAGTATAATAAAAAAAATGAGGAAGAACGGTTGTATAGTCAAGACACAAGGTCTTATTACAATGACATATTAAGAAATAGCATAGGACTCTATATAAAAAATAAATATCAAAAAATATCTTCAGGTGCACTACAGCTAACAAATACCGAGTTATGTACAAAAATAAGTTGTGTGTCATCCATATAGTTAATGCCGCTCCTGTAGTAAGTGTAAGTTGAAGCCAAGCGAATCATTGGCTAAAAAGCCGCAGTGATTGCACTTGAAAGGGTTTTCGATGGAGTGATAGCCGCTGTGGATCTTGTAGAGGGGAAGGTCTTTGAATGAAATCTCACAATGGTCACAGGTATGGCGGAGGAGTTGACGGCAGCGTTCCTGAAAAAATTGATATACAGGATGGTGCAAAAAAGATGATAAGTTTTCAAAAAAAGATATTTTCAGTTCACATAGCGCAGTTGGATAGAGCACTGTTCTTTAGTCTAAAGGTACAGGGTTCGAATCCCGTGTGGGTATGTGGCTTTTTGCCAATTTTTCGATTTTGACGAAGAAAATGCAATTTTTCTGCAATCATAAAATCTTTTTTTTCTTGCCACCCTGTAGAAAGCTATTTGGATCTTTTGAAAAACTAGACCCCCCCCCATCCCCTACTAATATAGATTTCTGTATTTTTCCAACACAAACCTGCAATAATCTAACTTCAGTGACCACTTGATCCAAATTCGATGCCGTCACATTTTCAACACTCATACTTGGCAGTATTGACGACGAACTAGTTGTGGTTGTAACACCAGTGTCGTCGGTGGCTGATGTCTCTGCTCGTTGAACCTAAAAACCGCAAAAATTATTCATTTTTTCAATTTGTTTCCTTACCCCATCCGGGGATCGTTTATCCTGAAGTCTTTGGGAAATCTGCTCCAGTTTCAACGCCTTTCCTTTCCGCTTCTTCGAACCTCCGTGAATATCTCCACTGTAACTCGAAGTTCGGCTGCCCTTCGAACCACCTGGCGATGTCGAACTTCCTTCGCCGGAACTATTCACCGACTCATCGTGCCCACTACCATCATCGGGTGTAAATCGATGATGGTGTTCATCTTCAATCTCCGTGCCCTGCGCATCTATTTTCAACGACTCAGCACCACTTCTTGGTTGGATTTCTTGGGATTGTTGGAGTCGAAGCAACGCGTCTTGTTGAAGTTGGGCAAGTGAGGCACCTTGGAATCCCATTGGTGGCATATTCGAGCCATTTATGGTTGGTCCGACAGTGATCGTGGCAGTAGCACTAGCTGTAGTGCTTGGTGGACGTGGCTGAGGAGCTGGAAGTTGTGGCGGCGTTCCAGGTAGGAGTTGCGGAATGCTCTGAATGAGATTCTGGTAGAGGTTGGCTAAACTTGGCTGTTGAAGTGCTGCTGCTTCTTGATTCGCCGCGATGTGATCAACGATGTGGCGACCAAGTTCATCGTTGGTCGAGGTACGGAAATCGCATAAATTGCATGCCAGCGGATTTGCAGCTCGGATGATAGCGTTCATTTGTTCAACCTAGAAAATTGAGATTTTAATTTTGGCAAAAAATGAAAAATTCGTCAAGTAGGAACCGAACCCTTGCTAGTACCGGTGATGCCGAACTCCTTGGCAGCGCACCGGACCACTACACCATGTAGCAACTGAATGACTCGTATCAAATTTCGACCTTGAGGTAATGCCAAATGAAAGATGGTATATGTATACCTGATGTTGTTGTTGACGCATAAAAGCGTATTGAAGCGAGGACGAGGTCACAATCGGTTGTAAAAGCATGGAACTTAGAGTGGTTGCAATGGGCTTGCTGATATCACTTCCCATGACTGGCCCGCCTGGTTGGAGATTGAATTGTTCGTTTAACTGTTGCTGTAGCGCTTGTTGCGTCTGTTCATCCAGCATCATCAGCTCTGAAAAAATTTGGTTATCAAGCATTTTATAAAAATTGAAAAATTCATCAAGTGGGAACCGAACCCTTGCTAGTGCCGGTGATGCCGAACTTTTTGGCAGCGCACCGGACCACTACTCCATGGTGGTATCTCTCTATATCTCTCTCACTTACCATCTTCATTGTCATCAGTCATCGGCGCACCACCAGGTTTCCTCCTATGGTTGTACTTTCTCAAATGCATCTTCAAACTATGGCAGTACTTGCTCTGGTAATTACAGTCCATGCATTGGAATTGGTAGGCGTTCGAGTGCGACTTCATGTGCGAGTTCAACATGGACTTGTTCACGCACGCATACGCGCACTTGGAGCATTTGAATGGTTTGGAACCATAGTGATTGCGTAAGTGGTATTCCAAATGGTGTTTGTACTCGGTGACAAAGTCACACTGCTTGCAGACTAGTTGTTTTTCTGGTGGGATGTGGAGGCGGGCATGCTGCCAGGATTCCTCTTTCGACATGCTCACATGATTGCACTGTTTGCATTTGTAGGATTTCGGTTTGCCACCAGAGCTTCTTCGTGGGCCATCGCGGGATGGGTTGGCGGAATCGGGGTTCTAAATTAGCAAAAATTGAATTTTTGGTAAAAATCGAATTTTCATCTATTAGATCAAAATTTAGCTTACCATATCAATATCACTCATATTGTCAGCACCGCCATTCGGCAAACTGAATAAACCAAGCGCCGTAGCCAGACTACTATTCCCACCGAGTGTCACCGAAGGCAACAACGATGAGTTCAACGCACGGATTTGATCCAACGGACTAGGCTGAATGGAGCTTGATGTGATCACACTATTGCTCACCGAACTTGGCGACGGCGCAATTTGTAGAAGCGATTGACTCAACTGTGGCGATGAAGAAACATGCGTCTGTGACGCCACCGACTCCACAATATCGGCTACTGTAGCTTCTCTTCGTGCAGCAGCGGCACGATTTGCAGCATCGATCAAGGAAGCCATCGTAGAAGAAAGATCTGCACTTGGTGAAGTGACATTGATTTCGGATGGTGTTGTTGGAATGGAGTTTTCGGTCGTGCTCGGATTTTGTTGTTGCTGTTGTTGTGAGAATGAGATATCAATTCCTGCTGCAACCAGTTGCTCGAGAGAATGTCCTTCACGTTGGTGTTTCTTGAGTCTACCTTCGGTTCGACAAGTGTAGTTGCAAATCGAGCACCGATGGTCACCATGCGTGTTCATATGGGACTGAAAATGGAATTTGGAGCCACACGAGAAGCCACAAACAGGACACGTGAACACCTCTTTTTTATCTATGGAATTTTGTAGGGTGTCACTAATTTCGAGGGGACCGAGCCCAGGTGCACGGAAGAATCCTCGATTGGTTGTTGTTTGTGTGGTTGGTGTATTGGATGTGCTCGGGCTGGAGGTCACGATTTCTTGTACATGATTGGTATTTGGTGTGCTTGAAGGGATATTCGATGGGTCAGCTTGTGTTGGTCCATTTTCTGGGTCTTGGCTACTGGATTGTGAGGCTTCTAGTCTTATTCTCTCTTCTATACGTAGTGCAGCCAGTTGGTTATGCTCGGGCATAGTCGGCAAACTTTGTGAAAAGCTCAGAAGTAACCGTGATGCTTCATCCTCATTCAAATTTCCATGATTGCTTCCATGATTACTAGAATCCTGCTCTTCATTCTTTTTTGGTGTCTCATCCATGGGCTCGGGGTCATAGTCCAAGATCGAATGCAATCTTGGTCTCACAATCGAATTGCCTTCATGTTCTTCTTGTGTGTCCATCGAATGCAATCTTGGCCTCACTATCGACTTGCCTTCATTTTCTTCTTGTGTGTCCATAGTGCCCTCATTGTGCCCGGTTGTCTCACTCCCATGCCCTTCCTGCACACCCATGATATCCAGTTCTTCCTTCACAGGAGTACTCGAAGAAGCCGGTCTCGAGCTTCTCGTAGGCGGCCTTGGTGACACGAATCCACTTCCTGGCGTCACTGAAGTCCTGGATGGTGCGGGGCTGGCGTTCACACTGGCAACTGGAGTCACGGAGCAGAAACCATTTGGTTGGGATGTATTGACAAATGGTGAGCTGGTTTGTTGATACACTTGTTGTTGTTGAGGCAGCATTTGGGGTTGTGACGAAATCGGATTTGGGCCATTCGATTGGACATTTCCTAAATTTTTGGGGTATAGAAATTTTGACAAAAAAAAGAATTTTTGGGCCAAAATTGAATTTTTGAACAAAATCGAATTTTTTCAAAAAATCGAACTTTTGTACCAACCTATGAAATTCCTCGGAGGCTCCATCATTTGTTGTTGCTGTCGAGGAGGCGAATTGAACGACATCACATTCATTGGCTGCGAATTTGAAATCTGGCTAAAGTTTGGCAGTTGTATGGATTGTGCCTGCGGCGACGCCTGCACTATAGTTTGATTCCACGGCTTTGAGTCGAACCAATTTTCGGAGATTTGCTGTGGAGTTTGTGGCTGCTGTTGTTGGACTTGTTGCTGTGGCCACAAGAGTTTTTGTCGGTCGATATCAAGTCCATCCAAATAGTTTTGTTGCATGCCAGATCCAAATTGCGACGTGACGAGCTGTGGGATGGGGTTTTGTTGGAGTCGTTCACGCTGCTGAGCCGCCGCCATGATTGCCATCTTTTGTTGATCCGTATAAGGTCTGGATCCGTTGATCAGAGTGGTTTGCTGATTAAACGTTTGTGGGGCATACGGGGAAGCGGCATTGGGCACTGATAGGCCAAGTTGGCCGTTAGCATAAGCCTAAAAAGGAAGTTTATATTTTATCGCGTATTGCGTCTCGTCGTGTTTTGAATGTGTCTGTGTATTAGCGCGAAAACCCTGTTCCTTATAACTCGCACGCAATCATCTTTTTTTCTCATCTCATCTATCGCGTTGCATTTTTGTCTCATCGCGATTATTAGCATCGCATTTTTATCACGTCTTGCATCTCGTCATATTTTGAATGTGTCTGTGTATTAGCGCGAAAACCCTGAATAACTTTAAATTTCGTAGGGTTTTCATAAAAGATGTTAAAACTTGATGCACTCTACCTGTATTGGCGTATGAACTGCGGGGTGCTGCAGTTGGTTGTGGGGCCAGTTGGTGGGTTGGCCCGCCGTAGCGGCTGAGGCCAAATTCATTTCATATTGCGACATTTCTATGCTTTTTGCACCGGGAAAAGGGAAGAACGAAGATCGCTGTGAAATTTTTGGTTGGCTTCTTGTTGCTCGGATAAACAACTATCGAATAGCAATAGGGAATATATAAAATTTGTAGAATTTTCTATACTTCCAACTAGGTTCGTTGTGATGATCCGTTTTCAAGAGATTTGTCGGCATAGCCTTTCTCACATGCTTTGATTCTAAAAAGGAATATGTTAGAATATCCATGATGGAAATTTTTATGAATAAATTGTTTTGTCAAGTAGTAAAAAAGAAACCGAGCGTACTAGTCTTTTACACGGTGAGTTAAAAAAAATGCATTTTTGGGGACGAAAAAATTTTTTAAATGATTCATATAGGGGAATCGATTGCGCGCATTTGATTATCGCATTTCCGAAGCATGAAAATGCTTCCTCGATCATGATTCAGGGAATGGAGTTGGTGTATTGACACGAAAATTGAAAAAATTTCTATTTTCGTCAAGAAAGCATCCATCTGGGGGTAATTTTATGCGGGGAATCGATTGCGCATATTTTCTAAGCATTGAATTTTGCTCAAAAATTGAATTTTCGATTTTCGCGTCAATACACCAACTCCATTCCCTGAATCAGGATCAAGTTTTCACATTTCGGAAATGCGTCAACGTAACACCAACAACCAGATGAACAAAAAAGTCAAAATGCATGTCCTTATAACAAGAAATACGCATAAGTAGCAAAGCACGAGATCCGGGAAGTGCAAAAAAGTGATCAATCTACTCGGCTCTCGTTTTTGGCTCTTTTTTTCTACTGCTCTTTTTTGGCCGACTTTGGGCGTTGTTGAAGTGTTTGCATAAGAGATGGTTAGTTTAGTCGGCCGTTTTTTTTCCGACGTACGAGTCCAGTTTCGTTGAGTTTTTGCCTTGCATGGATGCGCTCACAAAAAACTATTCCCCACCCCGTCAATTGTGGGTCTCTCCTCTTGGTTTTTCGTCGATATGCTGTGTGTGTGCTTCACTTCTTTTTCTCGACGGCTGTCGCTGCTGCTCCTACTTTTTCTCCGTGATGGAGCAGCACTCTTTTTTTCTACTACAGAGGCGTTTTTTCGACTGGCCTTTTCGACAATTTGCAATGTTTATTTTATGATGGTTGAAGAGAGTTGGTGTCGAAGGAAGAGAAATAGACGTGCAAAGTCGGCTGTCGGCTGTGGGTCTTTTCTCGCGACAGAGACAAGCCGGTTTTACGCATCGAAAAAAGAAACAAACTAGTGGAAGAAAAAACGCTCAAAAAACAGCGGCCCTCTCCCGAAAAGAAACGACAAACAAACGTTGTAATAATCAAAGTGCGGCCCCTGCTTTTCTTTTGCATTCGTGGAGTAGCGGACAGCTATGTGAGTCCTTCTGCTCGTTTCGCTTATATTACTTTTCGAAGAGCTCGATCAAAACAAAACTGAGAGAAAGAGTTACCATGAAAAAATGCATCTCGTTTTTCGACTCTGTGGTGGATCTTTTTTGTTTGGCTCGCTTTTTTCGAGAGTGTATTTTGGGAGCAAAAAGAAGAATTTAAAACGACTCACTCAGTCACAAGACGCGGAGAAAACACATAAAAAATTGTTCGAATAACAAAAACTGAAAATGGGGTCATCCAGAGAATATGTAATCAACTTTTTGGTGGTTTACCCCTCCCCCCAACGTAATCAATTTTTATGAGGAGGGCCGACCCCCTCCCCCAACATGATTACGTAATATCTGGATGACCTCAAAGATGGCTAACACGGAAATACTCCTTCAAATTTTCGGTATATTCTGTTTTTTTTGGTGCTATTCTGAGCAACATTCAAAAAATTTTTTGCAAAAAAAGTTTAAAAAATTCATGTTAAATTATAAGCAAAATTAAAAATCACGATTTTTATCGTGAACTTGGCTCAGTGGTAGTGCTCCAAAATTCGAGTCTAACGGTCTCGGGTTCGAATCCCACCTGAGTCGATTTGATTTTGCTTTTTTCGAGAGCGTGAATTTTTTTTGAAGTGAAAACGAAGAAAAGTTAACGGCGAGTGAAAAACGACTCTCTCAGTCACAAGACCCGGAGAAAAGACATAAAAAAATTGTCTGAATAACAAAAAGTGAAGGTTATTAAAAAATAAACTATCACGAGATGATAGGAGAGAGAAAATTTGGAAACAAAAAAGAATGATAAATGAAAAGTTTTTTTGCATTTTTTCTCTCTCAGAGCTAGAAGGCATACAAGGACGACAGGGTAATAAGCTTAGTGCTTATCTCATATGAATCCTAGCCTACCTAGAACCCTATACCGCACCAAGGAGCCTGTGAAGTGTAATAATGTTTTAAGGTATAAGGTTTTTAGTAATAAGGGTGTTCAAACAGTGCAATTTTTCGATTCTTGAGCAAAATTTGATTTTTGAACTAACATTTATATTTTTGAACAAAAAACTCAATTTTTAAACAAAATTCGATTTTTGAACAAAATCAATTTTTCAGCAAAAATTCAATTTTTGAGAAAAATTTTGATTCTTGAACAAAATTATCGGGACACGAAATTTTTTCCTAAAAGACCCCTCTGGGAGCAATTAATGCAGAGAATGG
>OZJO01015061.1:0-21835 GCA_900406225.1 Acrobeloides nanus | reverse complement strand
CCTGGTCTGTCGTAATGACAGACCAAAATAATAAAATCCCCCCCCCCCCCTTCCGGCACGACTCTCTCGACCCCTCGGCACGGCTCCCCTTGATCCCTCAGTACAACCCTCCGATATTGCCTTGTCGTCACGACACCCCGCAGCCCACGTGTGATCCCAACCCCAGTCACGATATATCATCGTGATCAGAGCACAATTCTAAGAATTGATTGTTAGAAAAATAGTGAAAAATAATATGAAAAAGAAATGATTGAGATTGGATTAAAAGAAAAAAAGTTAGAGCAATAATACGAAAAATAGAAACAAATTACATCTCTGACAAGGGACCCTCACAGATTGACCCAGGGTACCTTTTACTAAATAAGAACTGATGGTTGAGTGGATAGAGACCTCTCTCCACCAGTTTCTTAATTTTTGCACGTTGTAGGTTCGATTTCGGGTGGAGACAAAAAATTATATATTTTTTTACCGCGTTCTATTAATGCTAGAGCTTTGGTGACTTGGGGGTTTTTCATTTTGTACCATAAGGAGTCGTTTGGCATAAAATTTAAGAAAAAATCTTAAATTTGAAAATTCTCAAGCTGTGATGGTCCCTGTGAATGAAATCATATTATAGTGGATGTATGCTTTTATTTAATTGCTTTTTAAACTCTATTCCAAAGATCGCTAACTTTCTTACAATTTAGAATGTATTCAAATATGCCAAAGATCTCAATCCATTAAGAGACACTTTCTTGAGCGATCAAAGGTTGCCTTAAATGGTTTGACAGCACTCGAAATTGAATTTATTTAGTGAGATTAACGCATAAAAAAGTTTTTAAAAGTCATTTCAAGTCAATCCGAGTTCCTGCAAAAATTCAATACCTTGTTCCAAGCTCAAAAATCCGATTTTACGTTGATTTTTTGAATTTTCTAACCAATTTAAAACATCCTAGATAANAATTTTTTTGGCCAAAATTTGTATCTTTCCGATGTATTTCATTATGGAAACATTTCTAGTGTGGTTTCGAAAAAATCCGAGAAACTTCGATTTTTAGCATTTTGAACACTTGTCACCTGAACTACAACTTTTTAAGAAAGTTTCTCTTAAAATTTTCATGTGAAAAATCACGAGTTACATTTTCACATCCTGCTATAGCATTATATGAATACAATATGCGCTCTCAACCTAATTATTTTCAAAAAGTTCAGGAGTCTAGTACTACAATTTTTTATTGAAATTAAACATTTTTTTATTTGTAGTCACGACAACTGGCTACACCGTACCTGTCATAAAGAAAGATATAACACGTAGCAGTGCATATTCAGCCTCGGTCATATTCACCTCCTTCATCGGAACAACATACTCTGTCATCAAAGTATTTGTCAATTGTCCCATTATCATGACCATCCTAAGAATATATTAAAAAATAAATAAAAAGTTAAAAATACTCTTTATCAATTTGACTCCATTCTGCCTGATTAGAAGGAAAATAGCTTCCACCACTTAGAGGTATTCCAGGGGTACCAGATACTAGAGCACGTCGTCCAAAAAGAAGAAATACTGATGAAACACATCGTCCTAGTATTAAGACCTCCTATAAAATTTTGCAATCAATTATAGATCTCCAGAGACCAGCTTCTTATGAGGAGAAAAGGTTTTAATCTATAGGAGCAAATATATTAGGCCATAATTTTAGAGCTTTTGCTACTGGTAAATAATCTTTACCAAAAAAAAATCCTACCGGGGGTTTTCTTGAGAGAAAGCGATTGCGATGAAGCTTGAAACTTTTTATTGATCCTCAGGGAAGAATATGATAATGGTCCGCTCTATCCAACGCTAACTGTCGGAACTCAACGCTATCTAACGTTAACTAACGCTATTTCCCACCCATAATTAGGACTATTGCCCACCTCCAAAGATCTAAAAATTACTTGATCTTTTTCAGTTAGTTGCCGTAATTCCGGTATATGACTAGCCCAGTCAATATAAGTTAAATATACACGACACCAACCTTGATAGAAAAATTTTGCAGTAGTATAAAATCTAGGTGTCCAGTCCACCTAAAAATTTGTTTAAATCTAATGGTTCAAAATTACTTTTGATCTCCGTGAAACTAATCTCGGCTCACGAACTCCAAGATCTTGTGGAACATTTATAGTGCAGTGATTATCAAACTCTACTGTTAAATGAGGAGTTTCAATGTCAATATAATTGTCACATAGCCTAAAAATTTACAAAATGGCGCATAATTTGGAATGGTGGAATCTAAATTGGGAATATTGGAGAGGAAGGGTTGATCAAAATTTAAAGCCCACCACGTCCCCAGCGGACTGCAGAGGAAGCACGCGTCGCAGCAGGTCCCACAGCACAGTTGTATAGGAAAGTGGTGCAGGGGAGGGTGAGCAGGTTCTCCCTTAGATGGTCGAAAATCGAAAAAAACATATGAGTTCTTCCTTATGTTTTATAAGGCTGAATTCGGCCAAAGGACCAATTTCCCCGATCTTTGGGAGCTACTACAAATAGGGAGGCATCTACGTGAAAAAATTTTCAAAATTGTTTTCCTTTTGCAGAGACATAGTGAAAAATCAAAGGTTGTCTCAAAGAATTGTGAATAACTTTTTATTGAAACGAAAACTTGCTAAAGGTGTTTATATAAAAGTTGCATCGCAGATTCTCATCTTTAAAATGAGTGGTCAACAAACTTTCAATTCAATTCCTACGAAGAGACATTGCCAGTACAAAAAACTAAGGGTATTATACAAAGAATGGGCCCTAGATACCCCTAGGAGTTTTTTCAAAAAATTTTTTAAAATTCGTAATCAACATGAAAAACTGTCTTATACACTTTTGTCTGCAACTTTTAGAGTGTTCAGCGTACCTCTCAACATATAAATAATATTCAGCTACAGAAGAAAAGTTGTTAAAGTCTTTATGAGGTATCATATTAAAAGCGCCAAGAGGTGCGTTTTTGTCGTGTTGCTAAAAAAGACATCCAATAAAAATAGCTTCAAAAACATTTCATACTAAAAATTTTCCTTCGTGAATAATCCGTTCAATCACGTTGGGATCTATTCCAATCATCTCACTTTTTACTGGAATTAGACTATAAGGATGCTCCGGTGGGCTTTCGGATAGTCTTTCCATTTTAACTTTGGCTAGGCCTTGATGTCTATGAGCTGTAACACCTCTATCGCCATGTACCACTAAAAGCTTGAAAGATATTTTTGGAGCTATTGTGGATCTGGAGGTCATCCCAGAGTCAAAAATCGAAAAAATTTTTTCTAAAATTTAAAAAAAATGACATTTTTAGGAGAAATTTTATGTGAAAAATCGGTTGCACGCATCCCGAAGCGTGAAAACCATTGTTTGACCCTCGAAAGTTGAAAAATACGTATTTTTACCCATATTTTCACATTAAATGTTGAGACGGCGTTACGACTAAAGTAAAATTTGGAACGATTACTCCAAGGGTCCCATGGTTCGGTGGTACTGGGCTTGTCTCAAGTGACCCTCAATGCTGGTACAAACCCCGTTTGAGACCAAAATATTTTGCCTTTTCGGATGGCCAAAACTGTTGTAAGTTTTTTCAACCCGGCTTATAGGGGCACAATGTCCGAAATAGCCAGTTCTCTAGAAAGCTCGGCATTACATGGGGTTGAGCCCCCAGCCTTGAGGGGCACTTGAGACAAGCCCAGTACCACCGAACCATGGAATCTTTGACGTAATCGCTCCAAATTCTACTCTAGTCGTAACACCGGCTTAACATAAAAAATACGTATTTTTCAATTTTTAAGGGTCAAATAAAATTTTTTAACGCTTCGGGAATGCGCATAATCGATTTTTCGCATAAAATTACCCTTAAATATGTCATTTTTTTTAAATTTTAGAAATTTTTTTTCGATTTTGACCCTGGGGTGACCCCTAATCCACAACAGCTCGAGATATTTTTCTATATTATCTTACACAATGGATTTAGCCCCTTTTCTAGGCATTTATTAAATCGACAAGCTCGACAACAATTTCTGTACTCTAAAATTTTTTATATAATTTGCCGAATTTAGGGTTCGTTGAGCTACCTCCTCTTATAACACACTGGTTTTGATTTGCACATTGGTAAACTTTGTTGTATCTCACAGAGCGTCGGAAAAACCCTTTACATCCACTAAATGATGAAAATGGAAAAAATAAGTGTTATTCTTTTTACCTGCAACATATACTACCATAATGGTACGTTCCAGTTGGTTCATTACAAATACGACATGGTTCTCCGACTAAACTTCCAAATGGAGAATTCATTAGAGAATTCAAAGAATCAATCCTAAAATATTAATAGTATAAGGAGGGGAAAATTTGGGCATAGGCTCTAATGGAACGAATTAGGATTTGTCGAGATCTCGATATAGAAAATAGAAATCTCGATCTCGAAAAAATTGGTCTCGATCTCGAATTTTCGGGTCTCGAATCAAAAATCTCGATCTCGACAACCCTACTCTTTATTTGACCAAATTATGAAAGAAAAAATATCGGAAAATAAGATTGTTGTCTGTTGAAGACTTATTAGGGTAATCTTTTTATTCAACAGCGTAAAACATTGATAAGCCTTCTCAAAAAGTGACCTTTCTAACCTCCTTAAAACTTAACAAACAAAAATTTCCTAAAATCAATAAAATGAAAAATAACCACCATATCCGACACTTTACGTTAACTTTAAATACGGAAACTATTTTTTATGCCATTGGCATTTCAGAGGTTTCAGATCATAAAAATCCGAAAATTTTTTATTTTCGCTTCAATACACACACCCCATTCTCTGAATCAGGGTCAAGGAAGCGTTTCCATGCTTTGGGAATGCGTGGAATCGATTTCTCGCATAAAATTACCCATAAGAATGTATTTTTTACAAAAATTTTTTTGGCCCGATACGGATGAGATTTTCCTTCTCCCTTTAAAGGGAGGGGAGTCCAAAGTAGGATCGAGTAGAAAATTTTTAAAAATTTTTTTTACAAATGATCCTCTAGGGGTAATTTTATGCGAGGAATCAATGGCGTGAATTCCCGAACCTTGAAAACGCTTCTTTGACCCTGATTCAAGGAAGGAATCGGTGTATTGAAGCAAAATCAACATTCGGATTTTTATGAGAAAACCATCGATTCTTAGGTTTTTCTAAGCAGGGAATCGATTGCGCGCACTCCCAAACCGTGAAAACGCTTCCTTGACTCTGATTCAGGGAAATCCAAAAATCCTTTCTCAATAATAAATAAAGCACGCGCGAACACATTTGTTTATAATAAAAATCAACAATAACAAACTTTATGCAACTCTCTTTACGTAAATAGATTGATTTTCGCTTCAAAACACCGAATCCTTTCCTGAATCAGGGTCAAGGAAGCGTTGTCACGGTTTGGGAGTGCGTGCAATCGATTCCCTGCCTAGAAAAACCAAAGAATTGACTGTTTTCTCATAAAAATCTGAAAATGTTTGATTTTCGCTTCAATACACCTATTCCTTCCCTAAATCAGGGTCAAGGAAGCGTTTTCAAGGTTCGGGAATGCGCGCAATCGATTCCTCGCATAAAATTACCCCTAATGGGTCACTTGTTAAAAAAATTTTTTAAATTTTCTTCTCGACTCTACTTTGGGCCCCCCTTTAAAACATAGATTATTCACCTTATAACATCCTCAACTTTATTTAATAACCATTTTTTGTTAAGAATCCCGTGGACCACCCTGTACATAGATTCCCCCTAAAATCCAACCCTATGCCAACCGCAAAAGAAAAATGTAAAGATTTTTCTTCTGCAGATACCTCTTTAGGTGGAAAACAAAAAATCTTTTTAGGATAGGATATGGGAACATTCCCAATTCAATTTTTCATTTAACCATGATTAAAAAATATGAAAGCTTAAAGATTAAAATTATATTAAATTCTATCACTACTCAACATTCTAACCCCACGCGCATAAAAGTTATTCCCTTCCATGTGACGTTATAAAGGTGCCATTTCTTGATTATTCTATTATGCATTAGCACACTAACAAGGGACATTCACGACTTGCTAATTTCAAAATTGATTATTTTGCTCAAAATTGACGTCAATCTACTTGTTATGATGCCTTATGATAATACCTAATGCACTAGAATTTTAGCTTCAATAGAACGTGATATGGAAAAAAATTCAATTCAATAGAACGTGATATGCAACAAAAAAATTTTTTATGGTGGAATCGAACTATAAACCTGCTGTATTATAGGAAACAATAACTACATAAAATAGAAGTCTCGATAGTAAAATGTCTAGAGAGCTCGACATATATATATCTAATTTTTTTGCAGGTCTATGGTTCGATTCCGCCATGAAAAAATTTTTTGCATACCACGTTCTAGTGAAGCCAAAATTCTGGTGCACTAGGTATTATAGGGTGGCCAAAAAAACTGGATTTTTGCGATTTTTCGAGCAATTTTTTGCAAAAAAATTTTTTTTTGAATTTTTGCAAAAATGACTTTCTAGGGGTAATTTTATGCAAAAAATCGATTGCGCGCATTCCCGAAGCGTGAAAACGCTTTCCCTGATTCAGGGAAAGTGGTGGGTGTATTAAAGCGAAAATCGAAAAATTTTCGGATTTTTATGAGAAAACCGTCGATTCTTAGGTTTTTCTAGGCGGACAATCGATTGCGCGCACTCCCGAACCATGAAAACGCTTCCTTGACCCTGATTCAGAGAAGGGATCGGTGTTTTAGAGCGAAAATCAGATTTTGGTTTTTTCCCCCTTAATCAGGGTCAAACGTTTTCACGCTTCGGGAATGCGCGCAATTTTTTTCGCATAAAATTACCCCTAGAAAAGTCATTTTTGCACAAATTCAAAAAATTTTTTTTGCAAAAAATTGCTCGAAAAATCGCAAAAATCCAGTTCTTTTGGCCACCCTGTAATAACAAGTAAAATAGCGCCAATTTTGGGCAAAAATAATCAATTTTGAAATGACAAGTCGTGAGTGTCCCTTATAAAACTAAGAAAAAGAACGTAACTGAATCAGGCACATAAGTTTTGTTGCCAAGCAGATGTCATTACTTCCTTTAGATATATGAAAGAACTGCTATTGTACGTAATTCTAATCTGCTTAAGTATGAATGAAAATAAAACTCGTTAAATGAAAATCAAAAAGTCTCTTGTAAATAAAAAGAGCTTTGTCTATCTTAGCCTAAAAGGCATATCTGTAAGAAAAATTGTTTATGATACTACAACAATGAATTTTTAATTTTAAAGTTAGGAGAAAATGGTTAGGTGTTACCCTTTTTTCTTAAAAAGCACGTACGTGTACGTGATTTTTAAGAAAAAATTTATAGCTCTGGAAAATAAACGAAACATGTGAATATACAGTAGGGATTGTCTAGGAAGTTGCCTCAAATCACAAGACAAACATGGGTAAAATTAAAAAATTCTTCTCATTTCATTAGCCAAATTAAATTCTTGGTTGCCAAGTTGAATTCTTTGAATTTTTAACAGTCCGACAACCGACTACATAGATGTTATGAATAAGCAAAACAATATATGAAGTTTATAAAATTCACAAAATAAAAAAAACTTGAGTTTCCTTAAAGTGGGTCTATAGCTCCATTTTTACAGGTAACTTTTTAGTAAACATCGTTTTAGTATTTCGGGTCAATCTCCTCGTAGGAATTGAATTGAGAGGTGGTTGACAACTCATATGAAAGCTGGTGATCAGCGCTACAACTTTTACTATCACACCTATAGAAGATTTTCGCGTCAATAAAAAGTTATACACAAATCTTTGCAAAAACTCCTGATTTTTGACCGTGTTGTTGACAAAGCTCGGCCATTTTGGCCCGGTGTGCAATTATAGAGCGGAAATGTCGGAGCGCAAATGACGGGGCGCAAATGTGAAAGTGCAAATGTCAAGTGCTCATACGTGAGAGCGCAAAAGTCATCCAACCATAAAAACTAGCGACTTTGAACTAGGATCCGGGCCATGGCCGAGAGGGGGGGGGCATGAAAAAAACGACCCCTCTAGCGTAATTTTATGCGGGGAATCGATTGCGCACATTCCTGAACCCTGATTCAGGCAAAAATGGTGTTTATGAAGCGAAAATGGACATTTTTCGCATTTTCAAAAACCCAATTTTTTCCCTATATCAGAGGAGCAGTTTCAGGGTTCGGGAATGCGCATAATCCATTTCCCGCATAAACTTACCCCTCCCAAAAAACAAAACAAATCCACTTTTTTCGCACACCCTGCATATTTTTTCCCACAATAGTTGTTAGAAAAAGTATTTGCAAAATGATGTTTATAAAGTGTGATCTATATACAAGCTTTTTTTCTTTTTCCCATTACGTTTACTTATATAAGTGCTACCTTAAGTAGCAAATCCTTAGAGCATTAATCTCACTTATTAGTTTTTGCTCGCTCTTCGAATTCAATAGGAAAAAAAAGAAAAATTTAACTTCTCTTGCCTTAATATCTTATTACTTATATTTCTTATAAATTATAATTTTTATAAAGTGCCTGAAGACAAAACGCCTACGGAGATTCCTGCGGCTGTGATGCTCAGAAGTGTGTCTGCTCCCAACTACCACCAAGCGCTCTCAGGCACTTTCGATCAATCACGAGCGTTTCCGAGTACGACCGTCAACAAATAAAAAAAGTAAGTACCATGAACCAAGCGCGTACACGCTCACGGTTTCTCCGAGAGTGATTCCGAGCGGCACTAACAATCGTTTTTCTCTAGAGTAAAATAAAAAAGGTAAAATTTTTTTGCTTTCGATTTCGATGATTTAGGTGTCAATCATCTTCTTTCGCCGTCCTTACAACTTTTGCAGTGGCACTCAGGGCTTAAATCTAAAATCCCCGAGATCGTATGGGCAAACAAACAAACTCATAGACAAACATTACACGTTTATAGTAGTAGGATATGTGTTACTTCTCTAATTTTTCAGTGGGGGTATTCCCACGTCTCTCTCCAACGTGTTGTATCGATATTGCAGCTTAGGCAAAAGATAGTCCAAACAGACAGACGACATTGCACGTTTTATATAAGAAGATTCATATATGCCCTTTAAAGGACCAGTCCAGTAATTTACAACCATATGAAAAAAATGATATATTCGGAAAGATCATGAAAAATGGAGCATTTTTTGTTTTTACGACATGTTCTGAATCGTTGTAGTTTTCGAGATAATTGCGGTTGAAATTGTTACAAGCTCTTCGTTGTAATACACAAACTTTTTTGCGGAAAAATCGATTTTTTAAATTTTTATAAAATAAAAATTGTAGCAATTTTTTAAGCTAAATGATACAAATAAAATGACACCAAAATTATCCAATCTGAACATTGTTTTGGGTTATTGAAACTAAAATTCTGATCCATGTTTTCGTTTCAATAACCCAAAACAATGTTCAAATTGGATAATTTTGGTGTCATTTGTTCGTCTCATTTAGCTATAAAAAATTGCTACACTGTTCATTTTATGAAAATTTAAAAGATTGATGCAAAAATCGATTTTTCCGCAAAAAATTCAAAAAAGTTTGTGTATTACAACGAAGATCTTGTAACAAATTCAAAATTTTAAACACAATTATCTCGAAAACTACAACGATTCAGAACATGTCGTAAAAACAATAAATGCTCCATTTTTCATGATCTTTTCGAATATAACATTTTTTCATATGATTGTAAATTACTGGACTGGTCCTTTAACACATATGAATTAAAAAATTCTTTACGAGAATCAAAATTCTTTATGTCTATATCATCGTAATCAAATAACTTATAAAAATTATTTGATGAAAAAAGTATAATCTACAACAAATTCATTTGATTAATAGAACAAGTTGTAGCCTGCCCCGCGAAAGGGTCTTTTCTTCGAACATAAAAGTCATATGTCAAAGTTCCTCTCATACCAGCCATATTGAACAAAGTCATCATGGCGATGGTTTCATCCGAAGCTTGAGCCGCTTTCTGAAAAGCCAATGTAAATAATTTTAAAAAAACTATAAACCTCAATAGCTGCTAGAATAAGCATAGTTTTACTCATCCTTTTTATAATATCAATAGTTGAAAGTTCGGGGTGCGTGGAGCGAATCAAATCGGAATAATTGTCCAGATATTTGTTTCTGACTTTTTTCACTAGACTCATACCTTCTGAGCTTAAGCTGGCTTCTAAAAATTTTATATTTATAGTCAGATGGGGTAGGCGCAGTTGAGTATGGAAGGGCGTATAGAGCACTCCCCCTCTAAAAGGCAAGAGGTTCAAAAATGATTCTCTTGACCGTCCAAATCTGGACAAAATTCATAATCGAGTGTGCGTTCCGCTAATCTTCTTATATAACAACATAATGTTTGCCTGCCTGAACTACACTTTTCAAGAAAGTGCCTCTTAAAATTTTCATGTAAAAAGTCACGAGTTACATTTTTACATCCTGTTATAGCATTCTAGTCACGACAACTGACTACAATGTATAAGATTACAATGTGCGCTCTCAACCTTATTATTTTCAAAAAGGTCTCGAGTCTGATACTACAATTTGTCATTGAAATGAAACACTTGTTTATTTCTAGTCACGACATCTGGCTACACCGTACCTGTCATAAAGAAAGATACAACACGTAGCAGTGCATATTCAGCCTCGGTCATATTCACCTCCTTCATCGGAACAACATACTCTGTCATCAAAGTATTTGTCAATTGTCCCATTATCATGACCATCCTAAGAATATATTAAAAAATAAATAAAAAGTTAAAAATACTCTTTATCAATTTGACTCCATTCTGCTTGATTAGAAGGAAAATAGCTCCCACCAGTTAGAGGTATTCCAGGGGTACCAGTTGTTTGAGCACGTCGTCCAAAAAGAAGTAATATTGATGACACACATCGTCCTAGTATTAAGACCTCCTATAAAATTTTGCAATCAGTTATTGATCTCCAGAGGCCAGCTTCTTATGATGGAGAAAAGGTTTTAACATATAGAAGCAGTCGTGTGCAAACGCAGTCTGCTCAGTTGGCGACTGCGATTTGATGTTGTCCTCTTCTTTTTCAACATGTCCAAATGGGGGAAGATCGAGGCCCAGAATTGTATTAAGAAATCAGGGACGGGTCGGGCCTCGGCACTATCCTGGCTCGGGCCGGCTTGGTCACTCTTGGACGATGTTTCCCACCCATAGTTAGGACTATTGCCCACCTCCAAAAATCGCTAAAAATTACTTGATCTTTTTCACTTAGTTGTCGTAATTCCGGTATATGACTAGCCCAGTCAATATAAGTTAAATATATGCGACACCAACCTTGATAGAAAAATTTTGCAGTAGTATAAAATCTAGGTGTCCAGTCCACCTAAAAATTTTTAAAAAATTTAATGGTTCAAAATTACTTTTGATCTCCGTGAAACTAATCTCGGCTCACGAACTCCAAGATCTTGTGGAACATTTATAGTGCAATAATTATCAAACTCTAATGTTAAATGAGGAATTTCTATGTCAATATAATTGTCGCATAACCTAAAAATTTACAAGATAGGCACATAAGTTGGAATGGTGGGATCTAAATTGGGAATATTGGAGGGGAAGGGATGATCAAAATTTAAAACCCACCACATCCCCAGCGGGCTGCAGTGGAAACCCGCGTCGCAGTGGGTCTCAGCACAGTGATGTAGGAAAGTGGCGCAGGGGAGGGGAGCGGGTTCCCCCTTAGCGGGCCGAAATAAAAAAAACATACAAGTTCTTTCCCTAGGGGGTGTTTTTCAAAAATTTTGTTAAAATCCATAATCAGCATGCAAAACTGTCTTATACTCTTTTTATTTGCAACTTTTAGAGTGTTCAGCATACCTCTCAACATATAAATAATATTCAGCTACAGAAGAAAAGTTGCTAAAGTCTTTATGAGGTACCATATTAAAAGCGCCAAGAGGTGCGTTTTTGTCGTGTTGCTAAAAAAGACATCCAATAAAAATAGCTTCAAAAACATTTCATACTAAAAATTTTCCTTCGTGAATAATCCGTTCAATCACGTTGGGATCTATTCCAATCATCTCACTTTTTACTGGAATTAGACTATAATGTTGCTCTGGTGGGCTTTCGGATAGTCTTTCCATTTTAACTTTGACTAGGCCTTGATGTTTATGAGCTGTAACACCTCTATCTCCATGTACCACTAAAAGCTTGAAAGATATTTGGAGCTATTGTGGATATGGGGGGTCATTCCAGGTTCAAAAATATTTAAAACTTTTTTTTAAATGACATATTTAGAGATAGTTTTATGCGAAAAATCGATTACGCGCATTCCCGAAGCGTGAAAACCTTTATTTGACCTTTGAAAGTTGAAAATACGTATTTTTACTCATATTTTCACATTAAAAAATTTTTTTTTCAATTTTTAAAGGTCAAATAAAATTTTTCACGCTTTGGGAATGCGCGCAATCGATTTTTCGCATAAAATTACCCTTAAATATGTCATTTTTTAAAAATTTTAGAAATTTTTTTTCGATTTTTAACTCTGAGGTGACCCCCCTAATCCACAATAGCTTCAGATATTTTTCTATATTCTCTTACACAATGGATTTAGCCCCTTTTCTAGGCATTTATTAAATCGACAAGCTCGACAACAATTTCTGTACTCTAAAATTTTTTATATCATTTTCTGAATTTAGGTTTCGTTGAGCTACCTCCTTGTATAACACACTGGTTTTGATTTGCACATTGATAAACTTTGTTGTATCTCACAGAGCGTCGGAAAAACCCTTTACATCCACTAAATGATGAAAATGGAAAAATATGTGTTATTCTTTTTACCTGCAACATATACTGCCATAATGATACGTTCCAGTTGGTTCATTACAAACACGACATGGTTCTCCGACTAAACTTCCAAATGGAGAATTCATTAGAGAATTCGAAGAATCAATCCTAAAATATTAATTGTGTAAGGAGGGGCAAATTTTGGCATAGGCTCTAACAAACGAAGAGGATGAAATAATGCGAATGAAACAACATAATGGAACAAAACCAAATTCAGGGTTTTCGTGTCAATATTTAGGTAAATTCAAACTCGTTTCCGGACACCTTCTAGAAATAGCATCGTTTCACTTGTATCGTTTTATTTGATCGTTTTATTTGTATTCGTTCCATCTGTATTCATTTGTATCGTTTTATTCGATCGTTTCATTTGAATCGTTTCAAACCTTTCGTTTCATTCGAGTCTATGCCCAAATTTTCTGAACATAGAGGCTCGGGTAATATCAAACAACAAATACACGTATGTTTCAATCCATAGAAAAACGGCAAAAAGTGTGCGCCGATATATCGGAAAAACACCTATAAATTTTCTGTCAAAATGAGGTGTTTTTCAAACTTAAGGACTCCATTTCTTTCTTAAAACGACGATTCACGGAAAACCCATAATTATTGTTATGCAGAGGGATCTCCTTGACAACCTACAAGACGAATTTTTTAAATTGGGCTTAAAATAAAAAACTAGATAGGTTTGAAAGGAACATGTATATGTTATTGGGGTGTAGCATAAGTTGTTGCCGCCCAAAAAACATTTCGAAAATCGGCATTTGTCGCTCGTTTTCGATGAACTTTTTTTCAGTAGTAGGTAAGAGTGTATGCTGACTACGATCCAATTGGTTTTTTGAGCTAAACTCATGTTTTCGTGTCAATGTTCAGACTTTTTCGAAAAATTGGGGTCTCAAAGATGTACCCTAGGTTTAAAATGTTGATATTTTGCTATAAAACTCGGTTTTTTATGAAAATTTCGACGTTCCTGGGATTCTTCTATGCACTGAATAAGAATCCGCTGTTATTTTTTGTCCTAGAGCTCGGGATTATGGTCAAAAATGGATTATAAAGAACAGACCTTTTGTGGGATTTTGCTTACAAAGAACAGACCTGAATTTTTGACGTTTTTACCCATCTCCCTCCCCCAGTAGAGATACCCCATGAAGTTAAAACTTGATGATTCCATCGGATTTGAGTTCTCCATAGCCGGAAACATCCCCCCCCCCCCGAGTATCAAAAATGATCGAAAAACAAAAGTTGGCACAGACTTATTGTCGCTTGAAACATACGTGATATACAAATGAGCACAAAAAGATACTTATAAAATTAACATAAAAATAAAAATCTGAATATTTTCGCGTTAAACACTCTTTATTTGGCCAATTATGAAAGGAGAAATATCGGAAAATAAGATTGTAGTCTGTTGAGGACTTATTAGGTTAATCTTTTTATTCAACAGCGTAAAACATTGATAAGCCTTCTCAAAAAGTGACCTTTCTGACCTCCTTAAAACTTAACATGCAACAAATTTTCCTAGAGTCACTAAAATGAAAAATGATCCACCATATCTGGCACTTTACGTTAACTTTAAATTCAGAAACTACTTTTCATTCCATTGGCATTTTAGAAGTTTCAGATCATCTTAAAACATAGATTATTTACCTTATAACATCCCCAACTTTATTTAATAACAATTTTTTGGCATTAATTTTTTCTCATATAATTTTTTTCTCACGTATTTTTTTTCTCATGTCTCGATGCCGTCATGTCGCTATCGTGACGTCGCAGCGCCGTCAAATGGATGAACGTCACTATTTCCACGCACTCTGTACAGGGTGATCCACGGGGTTCTTTACATCAGACTTTTATTGATATCTTGGCTACCTGAAAAGATTTTTCGATGCAATTTTTTTAAGTTGGTAGGCTAAATGTGCATCAAACTAGGTGACTTTTGCTACAAAATAAAAGTTCCTAATATTTTATTTTTGCATGACAATATTTTGTTTTAGGAAAAACACCCTTAACAGTCGAATTTTTCAAAAATTCGTTCTGATTCTGAAAGAGCATGGCTGATTTTATTTACTACAAAAAATCATGAAAAAAGAGTGTAGATTTTTCGAATTAGAGAATTTTGAAGTTAACTGCAGTTTTGAGGGAAAATCAAATCGCCGCGAGTAAGATTCGAACCCGCGACCTTTGAAATCGGAGCCGGAACCACTACTACTGAGCTATTTAGCCATTCTAATGAAATTTTAGAATTTTCTTATTATTTCACGTATTTTTTTACATATGAAAAGTATAAATCATTTTCTCATGATTTTTTGTAGGTAAGTAAAATCGGCATGCACTTTCAGAATCCGAACAAATTTTTGAAAAATTCAACTAGACTAGTAAGAGTGTTTTTCCTAACATAGAATATTGTAACGCAAAAATAAAATATTAAGAGCTTTTATTTTTTGGCGCAAGTCACCTCGTTTGATGCACATTTAGCCTACCTAAAAAAAATCGTTTCGAAAAATCTTTTCGGACAGCCAAGATATCGATAAAAGTCTGATGTACAGAATCCTGTGGATCACCCTGTACATAGATTCCCCCCTGAAATCCAACCCTATTCCAACAAACGAAAAATATAAGGGATTTTTCTTTTGCGGATACCTCTTTAGGTGGAAAACAAAAAATCTTTTTAGATTGAATATGGGAAAATTCCCATTCAATTTTTCTTTAACCATGGTTAAAAAATATGAAAGCTTAAAACTGTATTAAATTCTATCACTACTCAACATTCTAACCCCCACACACCATAAAAGTTATTCCCTTCTATGTGACGTTATAAAGGTGCCATTTCTTGATTACTTTATTATGCATTAGCCCACTAACAAGGAACACTCACGACTTGTCAATTTCAAAATTGATTATTTCTGCTCAAAATTGGGTTACCCGACATTTTTTCCCTTATCCCTTTTGTTCCGTTAAACAATTTTTTCCCTATGACAATTTTTTCCCTAAAACAAATTTTTCCCCGTAACAATTTTTACCCAAATTCGTTTCAATATTCAGCCATTATTGAAGTTCAGGCAAATTTTAAAAGGTATTTTTTAATCGATTAATATGTTTAAAAATTTAATTTGGAATTTTGACAACTTTATTTACAATAAAAATGCGATTTTTGGGTAAATAACGCCAATTTCCGCCACAAAAATGCAATTTTCGGGTAAATAACACCAATTTTCGCCACAAAAATGCTATTTTCAGGTAAATAACGCCAATTTTACTCCGAAATTCGCATTTTTTTTGGCGAAAATTCGTGTTATTTACCCGAAAATCGGATTTTTTTGTGGCGAAATGATCATTTTTACCCAAAAAAACGAATTTGGGTAAAAAAAATTTGTTTTAGGGAAAAATTGTTACAGGGAACAAATTGTCATAGGGAACAAATTGTTTAAGGGAACAAAGTGGTAAGGGAAAAAATGTCGGGCAACCCAAAATTGACGTCAATCTACTTGTTATGTAATACTTAGTGAGAATTTTAGCTTCACTAGAACGTGATATGCAACAAATTTTTGTCATGGCGGAATAAAACCATAGATCTATTATATTATAAACAAAAAATATCTACATAAAATAGAAGTCTCGATAGTCAAGTGGCTAAAGAGCTCGACATACATACCTTATTTTTTTGCAGGTCTATGGTTCGATTCCGCCATGAAAAATTTTTTTTGCATATCGCATTCTAGTGGAGGTAAAATTCTGGTGCACTAGGTATTACATAACAAGTAAAATAGCGCCAATTTTGGGCAAAAATAATCAATTTTGAATTGACAAGTTGTGAGTGTCCCTTGTAAGACTACGAATAAGAACGTAACTGAATCAGGCACATAAGTTTTGTTGCTAAGCAGGTGTCATTATTTCCTTTAGATATATGAAAGGTCTATTGCACGTAGTACTTATCTGCTTAAGTATAAATGAGAATAAAACTCGCTAAATGGAAATAAAAATTCCCATATAAATAAAAAGAGTTTGTCTATCTGTAGCCTAAAAGGGATCAAAAACCATTGCTGTAAGATGGTTTTTGATAAGAAAAATTGCTGTAAGAAAGATTGTTTATGTTGCTACAACAGTAAATTTTTAATTAAAGTTATGAGAAAATTGTTCCGTGTTACCCTTTTTTCTTAAAAAGCACGTATGATGTATGTGATTTTTAAGAAAAAATGTGTAGTCTGGAAAATAAACGAAACATGTGAATATACAGTAGGGGTTGTCTAGGAAGTTGCCTCAAATCACAAGACAAACATGGGTAGAACTAAAAATTTTTTCCCATTTCATTAGCCAAATCAAATTCTTTGGTTACTAAATTGAATTCTTGGGATTTTTAACAGGCCGACAGTCGATCTATGAATAAGCAAAACAATATAAAATTCACAAAATAAAAAAACTTGAGTTTCCTTAAAATGGATCTACAGCTCCATTTTTACAGGTAACTTTTTAGAAAAACATCGTTTTAGTATTCTAGGTCTATCTCCTCCTAGGAATTGAATTGGGAGGTGGTTGATAACTCATATGAAAGCTGGTGATCAGCACTACAACTTTTACTATCACATCTATAGAAGATTTTCACGTCAATAAAAGGTTATACACAAATCTTTGCAAAAACTCCTGATTTTTGACCGTGTTGTTGACAAAGCTCGGCCATTTTGGCCCGTTTACGGGGTTTCCAGACGAAATGATCTTCTATAAAAATGTGGCACAGAATCTCAGAAAAATTGTGATATATTGGATTTGATATGATGTCATCAAATTTTCTTTATTTAGAGCCAAATTTAATTGGAAAATGGTGATTTTTTGGTATTAATTACATATAAAAAAATAAAGTTGGAATTGATTAGATTGAAGGCCTCCACTAATTTGCTGCGACAATTTCGCGATGAGCACTAATTGCATCTATTGTCTTGACATTTCTACGTTGTCAAGGTCAACGAATTTTCGAATGTGGTCTACAGCAAATTTATAGCTCAATAAAAGATGAATAAAAATATCAAAGGCCAAAATGGAAATTCGCTGACCCTGAAAAGTTATTCTCATTTTAAAAAATGTCTCACCGCGTCGCAAAGCGTTTCGATGCGCCACGACGCAGTGAATGCTCCACGATTTGCAATTAGTACGGAATTAGTGCTTCCAAAGTTTCTCAGCGCAATTAGTGGAGGTCCTGAGCGTTTCCATGTAAAGAATCGATAGTTTGAGGTCATCATGCAGCGTTGGATGAATGTAGTTTCTCACTGTCGAGCATGATCAGGGCTCGTGTCGAGAGTGACGAGTTATTCGGGTTGCGAACAGTTGTCATAGTTGACATGAGAAACAACTTTCAACAGTTGTGCATTACTACGAGGTCAGAATTAGGAGCGGTTACTCCAAGGGTTCCATGGTTCGGTGATGCTTGTCTCAGGCACCCCTCAAAGCTTGTTCAAACCCCGCTTAGGGCCAAAAGATTTTGCTTAGTAGTAACGTCTCGTCAGATGGCTCTCTAGAATGCTCTGCATTACACAACCACTAAGAAAAGTAAAATGTATATCCAACTTGATTGCATGATTATGTCTAGATATGAGAACTTGTAATGAAAAGTTGTCAAGAACTCGCGCTTCCAGGAGAATATGTATGTATCGATGAATCTATCGTGCCAGTTAACTCAAAGTTTCGATTCAAAACCTATAATCCCAATAAGAAACATAAACATGGGGCTAAAATTTATATGGCAGTCGATCCGTGAGCTTTTTATACATGGAATATGTTTCCATGTATGTGCAAGCCCAAGAAGAATGGTAAACCAACAACTGAAAAAATCATGGAGAAAATGTAAAAGATTTCACGAAGAAAATTAAAAGTTAAATATACAGGGTGTCCCAAAAGGAGCTCTTTTGGAATTTTCACCAAAATAACCCTACAATTTGTTTTTCTATACGCGAAATCGATTGCGCGTATTAATGGGGATTGAAAACGCTTCACCCTGATTCAAGAGAGAGACGTGTGTATTGAAGCGAAAATAGATTAATACAGAGCCAGATAAGCATTTTCAAGGTCCGACTAAGTACGCAATTGATTTCTCGCATAGAAAACCCCCCTATAGGCTTTTTGGTAAAAATTAAAAGACTTAAAATTTTTTGAAAAATCGCGCAAAAACCCCAAACGTTCTCTTTTTTGGGGTACCCTAGTCACTTAGGATTCCGTATCTTGGAATTTTTAGAACCAAAATGATGACAAATCTGAAAAGTGCAAGCTCGGCTTCTAGGCACCAAACATGAAATAGTTTGGAAATTTGTTGTCTAACTTAATGTCTAAAGTAAGATAAGATTCGTCACCTGTTATTGTAAATATAGAAAGGATATTAAAATTGCTAAAAATATCATTGTTATCATCCTAAAACATAGATTATCTACTTTAGACGCCATTCAAGTTTAACGTAATCTAGTGGGAGGGAGGAATAATCTGGCAAAAAATCACAAAAGATTATGTGGAAAAGGGAGTCTGCATTCGATTATGTGACCTGAAATAAAATTGGAGATGCCAACAATTTTATATATAAAAATTTGTCAGAAAAGAAATTGTCGAAAATGGCAAAAAAAGTCGAAAATTTGGGCAAAATTGATAATTTTGTCTAAAATTACGCGTATTACCGAGCCTCAAAAACGCTTCCTTGACTCTGTATTTACCTATTTTCGCTTCAATAAACACATCTTTTCCCTGAATCAGGGTCGGGGAAGCGCTTTCAAGGTCCGGCAATGCGCACAATCGATTTTTCGCATAAAATTACCCCTAGAAAGGTCTTTTTAGAAAGAAATGTTTTTGAGAATATGCCATAAATGTTAGGCCCCTATCGGTTCAGAAAAATTTTTGCGTTCTACCCTGATTTTCAGAGTCAAATGTAATTTTTCATGCTTAGAAATGCGTGCAATCGATTTTTCGCCTAGAAATTACCCTAAAAAGTCTGTTTTAACAAGAGAATCAGAAAAAAATTTTTTCGAAAAAATTTACGTTCAATGGGGTCGCTGATCTACAGTAGTTCCAAATTTAATGCTCAATTGTATAAAATTTATTGAATGAAAATGAAACTTTTTATAATTAACATGTCAGCAATATGTCTTATAATTAATGGCAATATCTGTTCCTCCTCCACATGCTAGCACAACAAGCTCCCATACATTGAGCAATAATAACGGCATTAATCCTTTGTTCACACTCTTGAGCACATTCTTGATATGGACTCCTTTCTAAAATAATTTCTATTTCTACTAGAAATGGCGGTGTAAAACTTGCGGACGGACGTTTGCGGACGGACTTTTGCAGATGTGACATTTGCTGATTTATTTTAAGTTTTTTAAAAAGAACCGGAGGCTTTTTTAAAAAACGTAAAATAAATCCACAAATATCAGAACCGCGAAAGTCCGTCCACAAATGTTTCGTTCGCAAAAGTCCGTCCGCATGCCATGATAGTTAATGACAAGAATTGAGTATGGTTGAGTCATCGTGAGAAGGGGTGACAAAAATCTTGTCATATCAACCTTACATAAATTCTTTTATAAGCAAGCTATAATTGAAGATAGAAATACTGGTACTCAGTGTGCTTTCAACTACTGGAATTTTTAAAAGAATTCCTCTTATTTTCATAGCTAAAATGAAGCTTCAAATTATTCTACTTGCCATTTTCTTATTTGTTTTTGTTCAAATACAAGCAACACCTGTTGCAAATCCAAATGAGTGGGAAGATATGGTAAGCCGAAATAGTAAGTTGCATTTTTGGTTTAAATCACTAATTGCTGAGATTGTATGGAAATACAGACATTATATGTTTCTAGGATGGTGTGAAACTTGCGATGGGACATTTGTGGACGGGATATTTTCGGACAGACTTTTGCGAACGAAACATTTGCGAACGGACTTTCGCGGTTCTGATATTTGTGGATTTATTTTATGTTTTAAAAAGCTTCCGGTTCTTTTTAAAAAACTTAAAAATAAATCCACAAATGTCACATCTGCAAAAGTCCGTCCGCAAGTTTTACACCGCCATTTCTAGTAGAAATAGAAATTATTTTAGAAAGGAGTCCATATCAAGAATGTGCTCAAGAGTGTGAACAAAGGATTAATGCCGTTATTATTGCTCAATGCATGCGAGCTTGTTGTGCTAACATGTGGGAAAATAAAAGATATTGCTGACATATTAATTATAAGACATATTGCTGACATGTTAATTATAACAAGTTTCATTTTCATTCAATAAATTTTATACAATTGATTTTTTCAAAATTTTTCATTTTTTAAAATTTGCATATTCATACAAGCTGGGTAGAAAAATAACAATTCGTAGTTTACAAGCGGTGTAGTCTATTGCGCGCATTCCCGAAGCTTGGAAACACTTCCCTGACCCTGATTCAAGGTAAATTAATACATGTTGAATTTTCGTTGTAATATACACATCTATTTTCCTGAATCAGGGTCAAGAAAGCATTTTCATGTTTCGAAAATGCGCGCAATCGATTCCTCGCACTAAATTACCCCCCAGAAATAAGATTTTGAGGGAGAAATTTCAAAATATTTCGATTTTCGCTTCAATACACAACTATTTCCCATAATCAGGGTCAAGGAAGCATTTTCACGCTTCGGGAATGCGCACGATTTGATTTTACCCCTATATAGGCTGTTTTGGCAAAAAAAATTTCAACCGAGATTAGTTCCTGATTCTTACCCCCCCCCCCTTTAATAAAAAATAAGTAATATTTAAAGGGGGAGTAAGAATCGTGACTGCATCTCTGTCAGAAGATTTTTTCTGTCAGAAAGATCCTAGAAAGCGCTCCAATTTGAATTTATTTAGTGAGATTAACGCATGGGAAAGTTTTTAAAAGTCATTTCGAGTCAAAATTCGATTTCTAAAAAATTCAAAACCATGTCCGAAGCTCAATACCATTGATTTTACGTGTATTTTTTGAATTTTCTAACCCCCCTAAACACCCAAGATAATTTTTTTCGGCCAAAATTTCTTTCAGGCAGATGCATTTCAATATGGAGAACATTTCTAGTGT
>OZJO01015056.1:0-21539 GCA_900406225.1 Acrobeloides nanus | reverse complement strand
AAAAATTTTTTTCTTCGAAAAAAGTGTTGATTCTACCTATTTTGGACCTGAATAACATGAATATGCAAAAATTTTGGTACCTAAACCCATAAATACGAATTTTTATGGAGGGTGCCAAGTTTTTTGCCCGTTACTGTATGATAATATATACTAAAAATGGCTTATTTATGCATTATCTCGGCCAAAAATGCATTTCATAAAAAAATTTTTGCATTTTAATATTTTGAGTAGTGTAATTTTGAAAATTGTTGCAAAAATTTTAAAAAATTTTGCAAAATTTTTCGAGAAGATCGTAAAAAATCGCTAAAAAAACACCATTTTATGGCATTTTGATCCATTAGGACTGGGTTTCAATCTTTCTAAATGCTCGCAATCGATTTTTCAGGCGAATTTTACCCCCGGAAGGTCAGAAATACAAAAAATTGTACTTTTTTCTTCAAAATCGGATTTTTCCCCCATCGGTGAACCCTCCCCCCTTTAAGCGAAAAGTCGCAAAGATCCGATTTTTGCAACTTTTCGCTTCAATACAGAGGCCTTCCCTGAATCAGGGAAGCGTTTTTTCTTTTCGAAAATGTCAAATTCAGATTCCCCTCATATTGTTTTTTAGGGAATCGGGATTTGTATATTGAAGCGATGACCAATTTTTGCTATAATACATCAATTTTTCTTTGATTCAAGATCAGGGAAGCATTTTCAAACGTTAGAAATTGGCGCAATCGATTCCTCGAATAAAATTAGCCCTAATAGGGTCATTTTTGAAAAAAAGTTTCAGATCGAAAAAACATGAAAAATCGCATAAATTCTGGTTTTTTATACACTCTGTAATTTGTATGGAAAAATAATATCACCGTCGTGTTTCTCTCATAAAAATACCCATGTGTAAAAATTTTCATAATTTTTGAATGATGCAAAAAAAAATCGCCCCGTCGGGATCGAACCCACCCCTTCAATGCGGGTGTCTGGAATCCTAGCCACATGACTATGGCCTGAAAATTTCGAACTCGGTGTTGAAATAAACTGTATAAAGCACTAATTTTTTGAATCACTTCTTGAAAAAGATTCCGATAATATCAACAAAAATCAAATAAAAGCGATATCGTCACCGAAATCATGAAGATGAGTAGTTGTTCCTCTCAACAAAAATTCCTCAAGGAGTCGCGAAAGGCTTCCTGTATAGTCGAAACGTCTACTTATGCGCATATGTTGCCTTTTGATCATTTCCCTTTTCGGAAGAATGTCCAGCTTGTTCTCTTCGTCTTATTCAAAAATATTTGCTGCCCCGCGGCGATCCGTCGTGATGCACTCTGATTATTGGCCATTCTTTTGCTTTCCTATGTACTTGAGGGTCTATATAATCGAATGATTCATGATATCGAAAATTAGGTACTACTAAGCATTAGCTGCCGCAAATGGCAGGGCTATTTTTCCGAAAAAAATTTTTTCATAAAACTTTCTAAAAAAAGCTTATATGGGTTTTTCAATGCGAAAATCCAAAAAACGCACTTCCGATGTCTGAAAATTTTTTCTTGACTCTATATTGACCAGCACCTTGGCTCAAAAAGGGGTTTTTATGTCAAATTGATGCCAATTTGGCCTGAAATTTTGTAAACGGAGGTTTTCGGCTATGGCGAATCGGTTGGGAATGGTTTTGTGAGCCCAAAATCGAACGCTCAGCATACATGCGCAGATCCCAGGTAACCCCAGGTTTTTCACCTGGGGTGTGAGGGGAAGGGTATGAGGAGGGGTTGTGGGGGGACGTGGGAATGTGGGTTGAAAGGCCGACAAATTGAGGACTAATAGTCGAAAAGTAGGTTGCTTGGAGCATCATATTTATTTTTGAGACAAAGAATATTTTTTAGATTTGTCAATCTTTTTTTTGGTCGCCAACTTTTCGACCTCATCGAGAGGGGAACCAAATGAGGGTTGTAGGTTTTTTTTGAAAATTCCACCTGGGGTGCTGCCCATGTATGACGCTCAATATCCATGTAACCCATAAATTTGCAGTTATTGGTCTTCTTATCCCAACGGTCTTCTTTAGGACCATAGGGGATGAAGGTTGCTCTTCCTAGTGGTGCCCCTGAAGACTCTCCTACCATATATGGTTAAGGGGTAAGCTGAACGCAACCAAAAATAGAATTATTGACTCACAAAACCATTGCCAATCGATTACGTCTTTGGGGGGAGAGGTACATGTACCCCCCCCCTCTTCGCTACGGCACTGATGTACAAACATAGACATAGCCAGGGGGAGCTATAGCCCTCCCTGTTGTCCTAAAATTATAGGAAATAATGCAATTTTTGAGGGAAATTTTCATGTTTATCCCCCCTTGTCGTTTATTAGCCCTCCCTATCGTAAAATCCTGGCTACCTCTATGTGTACAGATACAGGTACAATTATCCACTATCCACATCCTAAACAAAAAATACGTTGAAAAAATGTGAAAAAAATCGAATAAATGGTATTCATCACCGGTTTTTTCGGTTCCAGAAAGATTTTCATTTCCAGCCGGTAAATTAGACAACGTGCCAAACGTCAATCACTTTTACAAAATAACAAAAAGATCAAATTCTATGATAAGCCTAGTGTTTTACTCTTGCAGTAATCTCAAATTTATCAAACGCCTAAATCTGTATATTTTTTCAACATTGCATTAGGTGGGAAAAACATGTGGACTAATCAATTTTTAAAGGGAGTAAAAATTAGAGCCCTTTCTCCAAAAATTTTTTTTTAAATGACCTTCTAGGGGTAAAAATGGGGTGAAAAATCGATTGTGCACATCCTCGTAACGTGAAAATGCTTCCTTCACTTTGTTTTCGCGAAAATAGCACTGTTTCACGTTTGCTTAAAATTTAAATAATTATGCTATTTTCGCGAAAACAAGGTGAAGGAAGCATTTTCACGCGACGAGGATGTGCACAACCGATTTTTCACTCTATTTTTACCCCTAGAAGGTCATTTTTCGAAAAAAAATTTTTTGAAGAACTCTTGCAGTAATTTTCACCCTCTTTAAAAAGAATTACAAATGATTATCTTCATTGGAAAAACAAAAGTTTTATTTTCGAAAATTTAGCAAGTGAATTTTTGAAACAAGTTCTCCTGGATCCCGCCACTTAACGTTGACTAAACTCGGCAAAAAAATTTATTATTTCCTTCCGGAGATTACCCATTTAGGGGTAATTTTATGCGAAAAATCGATTGCGTGCACTCCCGCGACCTAAAAACCACAGAAAAATGATGAAAATTCACCAAAAACGACTACGCAGGAATGCATGGGGGATATTTGTTCATTTTTCGAGAAAATTGAATTGCATTCCCATGCATCTCTGCGTGGTCGTTTTTGGCGAATTTGCATCATTTTTCTGCGGTTTTCAGATTGCGGGAGTGCGCGCAAACGATTTTTTGCATAAAATTACTCCTAAATGAGTAATCTCCGGAAGAAAATAAAAATTTTTTGCCGAGTTTAGTTAACGTTAAGTGGCGGGAACCAGGGGAACTTGCTCCGAATTTTTTAATCTTTTGTCAATCTTTTCAATAAACATTTTATTGCAATTCAGGCAGATTTGCCGGAATTTAAACACACATAAAAATGGGGTAATAGAGAAAAATTGGCAGGTCGGGCCGGTAACAGAGAAAAATTGGCAGGTAGCCGCAGAGCCGTAGCTAGAGGCATAGGGACATGTGCCCCTTCCCCAATCAGAAAAAGTAAAAAAATTTCCTAATGGTCCCTTAACAAGGAACATGCATGAAGTGACGCTTGAATTTTTCAAAAAGTCCTATGTATTCTGAAAGAGCATACCTGATAACCCTTTAGAAATAAAAAAATGTAATCCTGAAAAGATAAAAAAATTTTTTGAAAAAGCAAAAATTTTTAGACGGCAAGGGAAGTCGAACCCCAGATTGTTCGGTCATTGGCCTGCAAACGATCCACTGAGCCATCCTGCTTTTTGATTGAATGGATCATTTTTTACTTATAAGTAGTGTATATTTTTTATCTCCTCAGGATTAGAGTTATAACAGCTAATTTTGTTATTTCTCAAGGGTTATCAGGTATGCTCCTTCAGAATATATAGGACTTGTTGAGAAATTCAAGCATCACTTTGTGCATGTTCCTAAGTTTTTGTTTAAAACACGTTCCGCAAGAGAACCGAGCTTCAGACGGCACAAAAAATTCATCGCTGAACGAAAATTGAGGTGGATATTCTGATATTGTTTTTACAGTAAATGCTGAATCGTTATCGTTGTCGAGATAATCGCGTTTGAAGTTGGCAATTTTTGAGTTGCGATTTTGAATTTAAATTTTCCGCCAATCTCTGAAATCAGTTAAAATTACTCATCTAGATTACGAAAAACAAAAAATCGGGAGAAAAAAGGGGTCTCATATAGGTTTCTAGACGTTTGAAAATTTGCATATAAGTGATTGTTTCATTCAAATAGCTTCATAGCCTCGTAGGAAAGGTTTTAGGACTTGATCAGCAGCTCATTATAATTATCGTCACCTGCGCTGCATGATGGTATGTTGATTTCCTCAAAGTTTTCGTTTCAATACTCAGAAAAAATATGAAACATTGGCATAATTTCGGATTTCGAAATGTAGTTCCAGGTCACTCAGTTACAATCATATGAAAAAATGATATATTTTGAAAGATCATGAAAAATTGAGCATTTTTTGTTTTATGACATCATCTGAATCGTTTTCCCCATCGAGATAAATGCATTTGAAAATATGAATTCGTTACATGTTTTCGCTGTAATAATCAAACTTTTTTGAATTTTTTGCTTTTAAAATCGTAAAAAAATAGCATGAATTGACAAAGAATTTTATGCTGAACAATTTTGCTAATTGAAGTTTGCGTAAAAATTATTTTCTCCGATCAAAAATGCAAAATAAGTTTAAATTTATGCAGAGTTGTTGTTTCAATATACAAAAATTCAAAAATTTAAACTTATTTTTCATTTTTGATCGGAGAAAATAATTTTTTACGCAAACTTCAATTAACCAAGTTGTTCAGCATAAAATTCTCTGTCGATTCATGCTATTTTTCACGATTTTTCCTCAAAAAATTCAAAAAAGTTTGATTATTACAACGAAAACATGTACACAAATTCGTATTTTCAAATGCATTTATCTCGATGGGTAAAACGATTCAAATGATGCCGTAAAAACAAAAAATGTTCAATTTTTCATGATCTTTCCGAATATATCATTTTTTCATATGATTGTAACTAAGTGGCTGTTTTCGAAAAAATTTCACGTCTGCGGTGTTATTTTTTGTTTTTTTTTAACTTTTGCGGAGCATTAAGGTTAACCAAAAATACAGTTTTTAGTTAAATTTTGCTAGTTATATTCGTGAAATAAACATATTTAAACATTGCTTTAATTAAATGTTAAAATGCTTATTCTTTGAAGGAAAATGCTTAGAAATAAAATATGAGCTGGCAACACTAATTATTGTTGACATAAGCTTCTGCTTATTTTCTTTCTCTTTTCTCTCGAAAAAACAACGTCAAGAAAGTTTTCGTCGTTTAAAAAGCACTCCAGATTGTTTACCAAAGTTCCCGAATATTCTTGGAAAATTTTTGAAAGCTTTACCTTTAGTGAGGTCGAGAAAATCTTTTTACTCTATAATAATCTTTGTTTTTACCAGAAACTTCCGCAAGATAATAAAAATAGCAACTGTTGTTATTGACGAACAGAATACGGACATTAGTTGCCATTTCGATCGATCTTTGGATATAAAATGTGCTCTTTGAAAGAAAGAATGAAGTGAAGATCAAAAGGATAAACACAAGTTTTGATCTATCCACATGTGCTCATCGATTTTTCCGGATTTTTCCAGATGGTTTTTGGTGCACAAGAAAAATACATAAACTGCCATTCGAGTTGCAAGAGCGACAGATTTTCCAGGACTCTCAAGTTAGATGGATGGAGTTGTTTGTACAAGTGTGAGCTTGGATTTTTATTTTATGTTTTTGATTGAAGAAAGACTGTGGGTTTAGAATTTTTAGTCAATTTTTGAATTAGTTATCTGTTGCAAATTTTCTACTATAGTCTGTTTCAACTCACAAGTTCATCACTAATTCCCCCGACCCCGGTAAGATAACAGGCAACATTAAGTTTTACAGATCGAGGGTTCGAATTTCGTTGGATGATATAAATTTTTTTAAGGTCAAGAAAAAATTTTTTAGGAAAATAAAAATATGCAAAAATTTTATAAAGTATAATTTAAAAGTTACGATAAAAATTTGGTTCAATTTTGATAACTTTATCCTCACGGAATCGAACCTGATGGTCTCAACGTTGCTTAACTTGCCAGATCGGACAGGATATCTTCTTACCGAGATCGGGGAATTATTTTAAACTTGTGAGTTGAAACAGACTATAGCTATATTGATCTGTTTTATTTCATTCTTTAGCTTCTCTCGAGAACCTCTCCAAACTTGGAAAATGAATTTTTCCCCTTTGATCCTCCTTTGTTTTGCCAAAAATTTAAAAAAATTTTGAAAATTATAATATTACTCCATTTTTTTGCGGACCGGTTCAGTTTTCACTCAAAAAATTTCTTTCGTTTCCGGTTCCACTTTCAAAATTTTTGCGGGTTTGGTTCCTGAAACCGGAACTGATAACGGGCCATTACTGGACCAGGAAAGCCACGGTCAAATAAACGAATTTGTTATGCAGATTTAGCCAGCTGGTTCCTGGGTCATATTTTTCATTGTAATGTTGGAAGAAAAGCTAGCTTAGCTATATCTCTCTCCAGCCATCTGGTTAGGAACTTTGACCAGGCACGTAGCTGTCGATTAAAACATAAACGATCGTCTTTGGTCACTTTTAGTTCCGCCTTTATGTTATAGCTATCCTGAAAAATCTTAGTGTAAAGATTGCTACTGCAAGTGATAAAAATATCCTTGCTTTATAGCATTTTATTCTTTTTTAAATTTCTAGAACCGGGAGACCGAGCACTACACACTGGGAGGGGGGGGGGGGGGGGGGAGGAGATTTTCCGCAAGCTCTATATAACGATCCGAGCGCTCCGTTCTTTACATATTCAAACATGCTTCATTAGGGGTGAAAATTTTTTAGGGGGTATTCCCATAAAATGTTTGTCCAGTGTCGTAATTTTGGTCTAAATTTGGGGGTTGATACTTTTTTGGAAAATTTTTCATTTTTCTTCCTCGAAAATTAAAAAAATTTTAGTTTTGGGGGAAGTATACCCAGGTTCTCCCCCTATAATTACGACACTGTGTCGGTCGTCTTCTCGCATCGTCTCCTACAACTTTATTTTAGATGTATACAGTTTAAATCTAATCCTGTCGAGATCGTCTGAACATCCGGCTAGACATTCGTTCTTAGTCGTAAGATTATCTCTCTAGCCATCTGCTTTAAAATGATATATAGCTTGTGGAGGTTATCGTGTAACCTCCTATGAAAAAAATTAAAAATATCAATTTTTTGAGTTTTGGTTGTTTTTTATTATTTCTGTAACAGACTTTAAAAAAATCATACACATGTAATTTGATAATTACTTTTTTTAAGTTGCTTGAATACCAATGACTGACATTCCATTTTTTCCAACAAAAATTCATTTAGGGGGTTAAAAAATTGATTTTTCACAAAATACTCCCTATTTTTCAATGGAAAACGTGTTTTTTGACACTATTTTGCCCATAAAAACTTGTGAGAAACCACGAGATCTCGGGAACAGTAAATCGGATTGATATGCGGTCTTTTTAATAAGTAGTAGGTAGGAGGTATGTGTGCAAGAAACAAACAAAAATTTGGGTATCTCCTATAAAAAATTAGGGGATTACCCCTTAAAAATTGAAAAATATGCGAATTTCAAAAATGTCTTCAAATCGGCTAATTTTTGTAGTCGGGGATTTTCGACTATGGGGAGCACGATGGCAATATTATTTTTTAATAAAATTTTTTGTAAAAACTGAAAAATTTGGTGGTTACCTAGGGTGTCCAGGTTGTACCCTCAGCGCCCCTTTTACACCCTTAACCCAAATTTTGTACCCTCAACCTATATTTTGCATCCTGAGCTAAAATAATGCCGTTTTAAATATTAAAAAAAATTTATTTTATACTTTAAAAAAGTTTTGTTTAAATTCACTTAAAAAATTATTTGACAATGATAATCCGTAGAAAAACTATTGCACCCTCAGTTGTACCCTCAGACAAAAAATTATGCACTCTCACCCAAAAATGATATGAACACCTTAGATTTACCTCTTAAAAATTGAAAAATATGCGAATTCCAAATCGTGAGATCTCGTGGTTACAGACACACGAACGGACGGACTTTCATAATTTTCAGGTGTTTCATACATTTGATAAAAATCGAACAGTCTTTTTTCACTTTGTTGTTTTAATGTGTAATTTATATTATGATTTTAGTCTAGCTTATTCAATCTAAAAACCTTATTCATAAAAATGACTACTGTCGAAGTACAACATAACTGGGCTGCCGACCAATGGGACTGGCCTTTGCAGCACAACGATGGTGTTGTGAAAGTCCACAGCACCCCAGATAAATGGGAAGTCGGACTTGATGCCTCTTTTTTCACTCCAAAAGAAATTGAGGTAAAATGCTCTGGATACAGTGATAGGAAATAAGCGCACCACATACCATAGTCATCATCAATGGTGAAGTGGTAAGCGCCTCACTTTGCATCAAGGGCAACGACACAAAGAAGAAGGGGGAAAGGGGAAGCTTTCCCCCAAATCTGAAAAGTTTCTTAAGTACACTTTTTAAGGAATTTTGAAAAAATTTCATTCTTTTCTTAAGAAAAATAATGTTTTTCCCAAGACTCCCCCCAACCCCACTTTTCATCGCTGGTCAAGGGCGCAATTTTTGGGCCGGTTTGGGGGAGGGGAACACATTTGATGACCTTTTTTGTAACTTTTTTATCGTTGAATTATTGCTTCCTAAACAAACAGCGCCGCAGATAAAATATTTTTGAAAATGCTTGTTTTTAAGCTGAAAATACTCAGAAAAAATTTCGATATTTGATGAAAAATTGGCAAATTTGTTGAAAAAATAGGGAATTTTGATGTGAGTTTTGGTGAAAAATCATAATGGGAAACCATTTTTCAAAATCTTGGTCACAAACATTAGGGAGAACCATTAGGAAAAGATCTTCATTTTTTCGATTTCGAGGGGACATGGCTCCTCCCCCTAACTTCATCTATGGGGGGGGGGGGAATCTCGTATTCCCCTCTTTCCCCCTAGTGTTGTATTCGAGTACATTACTCGAATGATGAATCGAGTAATGTACTCGACTGAAATCGAAAAATTGAGTCGAGTAGTGTACACTACTCGACTTGATATTTTGATTTCAGTTGAGTAATGTACACTACTTGACTCGATTTTTCGATTTCAGTCGAGTAGTGTACTCTTATACTACTCGACATGTAAGTACTCGAGTCAACACTGCCCCCCCCTATAATTATGCCCTTGTTTCAAGGACGAATGGTAAAAATCGACGACCAATTTATATAGCTCCCATTAACAACTTTTTTGATTCATCAAATAGAATTTTTGCCCTGGCAGAACCAAATCTCCGACCATTTGAGTGCAAAGTGAGGCGTTTACCACTCCACTATGCGTGATGACTTCTTTCCTCTTATCAGAAAATTCCCTATAAATTTTACCCTTTAGGTTAAAGTTGTGAACAACGCTTTGATGATCCATTTACGACATGAAGCCCGAACTGACCAACACGGTGATGTAAAACGTGAAATCTCTCGTACTTATCATCTTCCCGATGATGTTGATGCTACTACACTCAAAAGTCACTTGAGTCAAAACGGAGTCCTTACTATTTCTGCTTCCAAGAAGAAATAAATTTTTAATATTATCACTTGATGTGATATCGATTTTTTTAAGTACATTACAGTTCTAAATCAAAATTTTATCAATCTTGTTGATAATTTAAAAAATTTGCATAATAAAAAAAACTAAGTTAGTACTAGTGATGCCGCGAAATCAAATCGAACGAAATTACGAAATCGAACAAAATTGGTTCTCAAAATTTTTCTTTAGCTTTTTTTGAAAAATGTTAAAAACAAAAATAACACAGAAATTGCGTTCTACAAGTTTTATTTTGATTATTTTTTATGAAAATACATAGGAAAAAAGTTACGAGACAAATTTCGTCGCGATTTCGTGCCAAATCGCGACGAAATTTGTCTCGTAACTTTTTTTCTATGTATTTTCATAAAAAGTGGTCAAATAAAAGTTGTAGAACGCAATTTCTGTGTTATTTTTGTTTTTTGACATTTTTCATAAAAAGCTAAAGAAAACAGCTTGAGATCCGGTTTCGTTCGATTTCGAGTCACAATTTCGTGGCATCACTACTTAGTACCCTTGTAATATGATTTTTTAGCTGGCAACTATTGTAATAATGTAATTTTATAATTTTTGTAATATTTTTTAAGAATAAAGAACTAAAAAAATTTTAAAAATTATCTTGCTTAAATTTTTACACTTTATATGGAATGCTTATATGGTGCACACAGCCCTAAGGCAAAATTTGAAGTCCCAGCCTGATCCATCTTTTTAGGGCCGTAAAATTTTTTTAAATCGCTCAAAATTGCAAAAATCTGGTTTTTTAATCACCCTTACCCTCCCATCCCTTTAATTGACCCATTTAAAATTTTCACGGAAGTAAATTTTGCGTGCAAGCCACCAAAAAGCTTTTTACAGTGAAATTTCAAGTGTTTAGTCGTGAGAGAAAACTTAATACAATAGCTTGATCTCTGAGCGTTTCATCAAAACTTATTGTTTGGTAAGTCTCGGCGTGCGAAAATACTAGCATCTTTTATTAGACAGATAGAACTAGTCAAATCTCGAAGGACGAACACACAAAGGAGACAACCAATATTAGGCGATATCTTCTTTTTCTGCTGCTGCTCTTGCTTCTTTCATCATTCACCTAGAGTGTGGAAAGTGGTCGAAAATTCAAAGCAGCAAATGTTAGTCTGGCTATTATTGTGGCTTTGAGATGTGACCGAATTTTTCAAGTTAGAGGGAATTTGTGTCTTTCATCAAATTTGAGAAAACAAATGATGTTTTGTGGAAATTTGTTTCAAGGATTTTTTAAACTAACATGATTTTCGAGTTTTATTTTTTGTGTCTGAAAATTGTTTAATTTGTTTCAAGGCGCTAGGGCAAAAAGTCTGTTTTCGTTTCAATAACTCAAAACAATGTTCAAATTGGATAATTTTGAATAATTTTACTCGCCTTGGAGTTTATAAAAAATGCTGCAATCGCCTTTTTATGAAAATTTTAAAGGGGGAGGGGTATAAATTATGGACTATTTCGCGAAAAATTTTTTTCTAAAATGATCATTTTTAGGGGTAATTTTATAAGGGAAATCGATTGCGCGCAATCCCAACAATTGAAAACGCTTCCTTGACCCTGATTCAGGGAATTGGGTGGGTGTATTGAAGCGAAAATCAAAATTTTTTGGATTTTTATGAGAAAACCGTCGTTTCTTAGGTTTTTCTAGGCGGGAAATCGATTGCGCGCATTCCCGAACCTTTAAATGCTTCCTTGTCCCTGATTCAAGTAAGAAATAGGTGTATTGAAGCGAAAATCAAATATTTTCGGATTTTCGCTTCAATACACCGATTTCTTCCCTGAATCAGGGTCAAGGAATCGTTTTCAAGGTTCATGAATGCACGCAATCTAGAAAAACCTAAGAATCTACGGTTTTCTCATAAAAATCCGAAAATTTTTGATTTTCGCTTCAATACACCCACCCCATTCCCTGAATCAGGATCAAGGAAGGGTTTTCAATTTTTGGGAGTGCGCGCTATCGATTTCTCGCATAAAATTACCCCTAAAAAGGATCACTTTAGAAAAAATTTTTTCGCGAAATAGTCCATAATTTATACCCCCCCCCCTTTAACATCTTTGTAAAAAATGGAATTTCCGCCAAAAGTCTGTGTATTGAAACGAAACCCTACTCCTGCAGGAATTGAAATTTTAATTGCCTGCACATTACTTGTCAGACCGGACAATAGTGATGCGTCGAAATCGGAAAGATCGAAATCAAAAACAAAATTTGGGAGTCGAAGTCGGGAACGGTATTGATTAGGTATCGACCAGTGAACGTGAAATTTTTCAAAAAATGTTTTCATCATATGGAATTGACCCCTCTAGGGGTAATTTTATTCGAAGAATTCGAATTTCACATTTTCGAGACCTGAAAATCTTTTCCCCTATCAAGAAAAGGCTATTTATATGACGTATGGCCCTCTTTAGGGCCACATTTTTGACTAGAATCACATGCCATACGTCATATAAATAGACTTTTCTTGATTCAGGGAAAGAGTTTCAGGTCTCAGAAATGTGAAATTCGGATTCCCCGCATAAAATTATCTCTAGAGGGTGAAAAATCATAATAGGCCATTATGATCTTCAAAAAAATTTAAAAATTTAGAGCAAAAACATAGGGGCCATTTTTTGATCTTCAATCTATTTTATCGAAATTTAGATTTCGATTTTTCGAAAGTCAAACCTCGAAGTTGAAATTTTGGGGGTCGAAATCGAAATTTACGATTTCGATGCATCACTACCGTACAGCATCGCGCCTTATAGTCTGTTTTCGCGGTAGAGTCAAAATTTTTAATTCACCCTAATAAAGTAGTTAGGAAGCTAGACGCGCACACTGGAGAGATGGGTTCGATCCCGCTTGGATAGATTTCTTTTTGCAGCATCCAAAACAAATTTTGACATAAAAAATTATTTTTTAGTGAAACTTTTACAAAATGTCTACAGTACCAATTTCACATGATTGGGTTGGTGAAACATGGGACTGGCCTCTACAACACAATGATGGTGTTGTAAAAGTTCTTAATACCAAAGAAAAATTTGAAGTCGGCTTGGATGTGCAATTTTTCCGTCCAAATGAGATTGAGGTAAGGGGCCGGTTCCATAAACAACCAGAGCTGGCAACGGGGTGGGTCCATTCTGGCCCCAGGAGGTCCATGCCCCCGCGGCCATCTGCTTCCTAGTGCCTATTGCTGGCCCTCATCAGGGGACAGTAGCGGACCGCGGGTCGTTTCCAAAAACGGACCATGGGCAGTTTGTAAAATTTCCTAAACTTCTAATTTTAGGTCAAGGTCGCTAATAATGAAGTCCTAATTAGCTGCCATCATGAAACTCGAACGGATACCCATGGCACTGTCACTCGAGAAATTCACAGAGCTTACAAACTTCCTTCGGATGTTGATGTCAACACACTTAAATCTCATTTGAATGCTCGTGGCACTTTGAACATCAGCGCCGAAAAGAAGAAATAACGGCCTATGAGAAAACGAAGCTTTGTTTTTTTGTAAAATTTATATTGATGCATATCATCACCTCTCTTTTAAACTGTTATGAAATTTTTATTTAATTATTAATAAAACTTATTTTTAATTTTCACCAAAATAACCCTATAGAAGGTTTTTCTATGCGAGAAATCGATTGCGCCGGACTTTGAAACAGCTTTCCTACTCTCCCCTCAGCTTATTTTCGCTTCAGTACACACATCTCTTTCCTGAATTAGCGTCAGGGAAGCGTTTTCCAGCTTCGGAAATGAGCGCAATCGATTCCTCGCATAGAATAACCCCTATAGGGATATTGTGGAAAAAAATTAAACAACTTGAAAAAATCGCAAAGGTGCCTCCATAAATTTTTTGAGCGAAAAAAGGCTTTTGCCAACAAAAAAATCGAATTTTTGCAACACAAAAGTTACTAGATCATTCTTAGTCTTATCGTTACGGACGATCCTTACCGGTCAACTCTGATATTCCTTATAAAGATTTTGCAATAAACTACTTTTATCATTTATGACCATTATGAAGGTTCATGGCAGTATTTACGGTCTGGGCGTAGCGGTGTTCGGGCCATATGACTAGTATATTTTAATCGGCTATATGCGGACGGAAAAACAATTATGATTTTTTAGAGCATAATCCTGAAATACCTTGTTACAGCCACGTATTGTCAGTGGTCAAAATGAGTTAAAACACTGACATGAAAGTCTTTTAAAACACAATTTTGAAAAGTTATTTAATCGAAAAAGGCTTTGACCTTTACACATTTGACCTTACACATTTGACCTTTCTCAAAATTACACATTTGACCTTAGGTCAACGTAAAATGGCAATTGACAAAAAATGAGGTCAAATGTGTAATTTTTTGAGGTCAAATGTGTAAAAAGTCAAACGTGTATTAGCCGATTTTGCGTGGTATAATGCAAAATGAGGTCAAATGTGTAATTTCTTTGAGGTCAAACGTGTAAAAGGTCAAATGTGTATTAGCCTCGAAAAACATTGCAACTGGCGCTATTGTCTGCGATAAGAAGTCATAAAAATTAAATGTCAGTGTTTTAAAAAGTATATGCTTGTAAAGAGTATGTGCTTGGCTCACACAACGTTATCTGTCAAGATGAATCGTTTAAGTAGATCATAAGACCGAATACATTGATTTAATCCAGGTGTGGTGTCGTGTGTCTGTGATTACGATCTCGAGAACGCTTGATTTAATCTGTCGACGCTAAAACAAACGTTGTAGGGGACGATGAGAGAAGACGATTGACACCAAAAACATCGAAATCGTACTTATTCGAATTTTTCCCCTTGGGTAACATGTATTCATTTTTTTGGTAGTAATTCAACGCATCCCCTCCGGGGATGCGTATGTTTGTTTTGTTTTTGGAGTCCCTACGCCTGTTTTTAACATTTTTGGCCATTATCTTTTGCCAGATAAAAAATATTTTTTAAATTTTCGATTGAGAATTTTTTCAGACCAATAGCTACACAATTATGAGCAACTTGTAGGCTTCCATCCAGTGTTGTATTCTATAATTTCAAAATATAATATAAGTTTTGAAGTCGAATAAAAAGTTGTTATTGAAACAATAAAATTCCAGAAACTTATTTCCGCTCCTAATAGAATACAATACTACTTCCCACTAAAGAAACAGAAAAACGAAATAAGCGACTTGTCGTGATTCTATCGTTTTTACTTGCAAAATTTCTCAAAAAATTGACAACCGCCCATTTCATTAGACCGATTTCGTGCGTTACTCTAGTCGTGACTTATCTTCCACACGAAGTGCATTGTACATGCTCAGGTTTCGTTCCGAATTTGTACTTTTCCATAGAGAACGACGCCGGCGAGACATTGGCCGTATGCATCAGAGCATTAGAATAACTAGTGGCATAACCCGGATTTTTAGGCATCGTTATAAGATTCGGATTAGATGCATCATATTGATTATTGTTTAGTTGGGCAGAATGCGGGCTAGATTCCCTAAAAATTTTTTGTGTTTCCTAAGCTTCGTTGTTAGCAGAAGAATCAATGATAAGACAATGGCTAAAAGACGCTAGGAATGAGTTGCTAAATAGAAAAACTGATAACAAAAACGGAATTAAAAGGAATCTTTATGTGAGAATCAAACATGTATCAAAGCGATTATCTAATAATACGCATGGGAAAGGAGTCTTTCGAGTCTTATCATATCGTAAAAAAGACGTCCAAAAATGGGCATTAATTTTTATGATCATGCTAAAATGAATTGTGAAATGGATGACTCATAAGCTAAAATTGTTTAAATTAGAAACTCGATTTTCATAGTTTTTAGGAGGCTGCAAGTTTTTCCTTTAGGGCCTTTGTTTAAACTTGCAACCTCTTAAGAGGCGATATATTAAAAACTCGCACCTACCGGCACTAGAAAATTTTCTTCTCATGGGCGCGACAAAACCTAGCAAATATTAAAGTAGAATGCTCGAAATAATTTTTAAAGCCGTTCCCGATCAAATTCTCGAACCCCCAAAATTCTTTTAGGAGCTAAGAAGGTGTACTACCCTCAATTTTAAGCAATTTTTCGAAATTTCAAACGCGTATAATCCGTGAAATCGCACTTTTATGGCCTAAAAATGGCATATATCGATGAGATACACTCTCCCGAACATTCCTGTAAATTTTCATCGAAATCCGAGAACCTTCGATTTTTGCCCCTATAGAACCTAGTGCCAAGCCAAAATAGGGGGCAAAAATCGAAGGTTCTCAGATTTCAATGAAAATTTACAGGAATGTTCGAGAGAGTGTATCTCATCGATATATGTCATTTTTGGGCCATAAAAGTGCGATTTCACGGAGTTATACGCGTTTGAAATTTCGAAAAATGGCTTAAAATTGGGGGTAATATACCTTCTAAGCTCCTAAAGGAATTTTGGGGGTTCGAGAATTTGGTCGGGAACGGCTTTAAAAATTGTTTTGAGCATCCTACTTTAATATTTGCTAGGTTTTGTCGCGCCCATGAGAGGAAAATTTTTCAGGTTCGAAATCTCGAGACATTGTCTCTTAAAAACTATGAGAATCAAGTTTCTAATGACAAAATCATAGTATTCGGGTGTCAGGAAATTATGTAGAATAGTTTTCAATTCTGTAAAAAAAAATTTTCCGACTCCAAATCGACCATAAGGGTCCCCCTTATGTTTTGTTACCCTTTCCTGATTCAGGATCAGGAAAGCATTTTCACATTCTTTTAAAGTGTGACTTCAGAACTAAAAATATTCCCAGGGGTATTTTTTGTTATGACAATTATGCAAAGCAGTAAAAGGCTAAAAACTTATGGAACAACCCAAAGAAGTATTCCATAGTTTAGAGACGACTATTAGTAGATTTGAATCGAACAGATTTTACATAAAGTGATAAACCACCCTCTTCAGCATTAAAATTGGTATTAAGCGCACTATTTAGACTATTGTACAAAGTAATCCTCTGTTTGATAAAAATTCATTTATTTATAGTAATTTATAAAATAAAAAATTGAAAATCCGACCAAAATCAACACAGTATTAACATTTACCATGACAGAATTGCATGCAGTACAGTGGTTGTTGCATGTATCTGTGTTACAACAACAAGCTTGAGAAACTGCAATCGCTCCCTGATTTGTGTTGACGAGTTCATTTTTATGGCAACCCGATGATGGGCAAAGTTGATCATAACCACAATAGCTAAAAAATATGGGTTTTTTCAATTGTCTAAAAAGAAAAATTTGGAAGAAAATTTATAAGAATCTAAAATTTTATATGTATTGTGAACTGCATATTTTTTCATTGAGTTAAGATTTAAGAAACGATATCTAGAAAGTTCGAACTTGGGTTTGAACGGTTCGAGCTCACTCTAATTTGAATTTATTTATTGAGATTAACGAATGGGAAAATTTTTAAAAGTCATTTCAAGCCAAAATCGTGTCTACAAAAAATTGAAATCCTTGTCTGAAGCTAAAAAGCCCGATTTTACGTTGATTTTTTAAATTTTCTAACCCGTCTAAAACACGCTAGATAATTTTTTTACGCCAAAATTCGATTCTGGCCGATGTATTCCAATATGGAGAACATTTCTAGAGTGGTTTCGAAAAAATCCGAGAACTTTCGATTTTTGAGCCATTTTTATATGGCGGCCATAGTAAAGTGTGTCGAAAAAAATTTTTTCTCGGATTTTTTCGAAACCACTCTAGAAATGTTCTCCATATTGGAATACATCGGCCAGAATCGAATTTTGGCCGAAAAAATTATCTAGGGTGTTTTAGACGGGTTAGAAAATTCAAAAAATCAACGTAAAATCGGGTTTTTTTAGCTTCAGACAAGGATTTCAATTTTTTGTAGACACGATTTCGGCTCGAAATGACTTTTAAAAATTTTCCCATTCGTTAATCTCAATAAATAAATTCAAATTAGAGTGCGCTCGAACCGTTGAACACTATGTCCGCCTAGGTTCGAACTTTTGAGATACCATCTCTTAAGTTCTTACAAATATAGTGTATTGTCTCCTGAAACTTTGGCGGCAGCACAATATTTAACATCAGTTGAACAATAATTATTTTCTGTGCCAATAGCATTACCATTATTATCAAATACTGCTAAAAATAAGTCATGTTTTTATATAAAAAGCTTCTTTTTAGAAGACACTTAAGCTGTTTTACGATTTTAGAAATTCGAAGGCTTCCAAAATCATTCGCTACGGGTGTTTCTATTAGAGAAAGCGATTTTGACATTATTTTAACATCTCCTCGCTTGATCCTAGATCGTAGGATATATTATAGTCTTTAAAATATCAGTCAGATTTCAAAACTGATTCTGGATTTTTATTCATTTGAATGTAGGAATGCATAATGACTTTTTAAAAAAGGTGGCAATTCTTATCCATAAAGGTGGCTTTTAAAGGATTTTCTTTAAAAATAACAATAAAAATTGGTGGCAAAAAAGGTGGCATTAGTAAAAAATGGTACAAAAAAGGTTCATTTATGCAATCCTATTTGAAGGCAAAAAAAGTTAAATAAAACTTTTGTCTTTTACACCCCTATCATAAACGCTTTCATTTTGTAGATAGCTAACAAGAATGAAGATTTAATGGATTTTTATAAGCCAAATATTTTTGGTTTGCCTGATAGTCAAAGTCTTGATCATCATTTCAATAAGCAGAAAATTTTCAAAATCTAATTTTATCAGGTAAATCAAGACTATCGGATTCTAAAAAATCCTAAAACGCTTTAAATGCAAATATTTCCAAAACGAACGCGTTTATGATTGATGTAAAAGCAAAATTTTTGGATTTTGGCTTTTGGGGTGGCTAAAAATTTCGGACCAGTTTCAAAATCGGCTAGTCCTTTAATTATATAAATAACCTACTATTAACACACAGAAGAGATCCAGCCTTTACTTGAAGGCTGTTATTGCTCATTTTTTCATGAGATCTATGTATTAAACTCAAGGTTGGATGCCCACTTTGAGTTGCCGGCAAAACATAGTGAAAAGAAAAAATAAACACTAGAAGCACAATTTGAAAGTTCATCCTCGCGAATGATCGTCAAAAAAGGACGAATAGTTCTTCAAGACCCTACCTTAAAAATAGTTCTTCAAGACCCTACCACACCTACCTTATCAGTATTTTCTCATAGCCATTGCTGGTTAAGTGAACAGTATCTGTGATGAAAGTGCTTGATCATGTAATTTTCCAGCCGGCGCCCTTACATCTTAAAATTTTTAGATAATAGCAATAAAAATTCTTTCGCATTAGACTTACATACTCTTATCACTTTATTGAAGAAAAAGATGTTTATGTTTCATGCATTGACAAACCAAACTGGATGTAAACAACGAACCATATGCTTATTTAAACATGACAAAAATTAGCTATGCCAAGCAATTTCTAATTGCTTTTAAAATCAATATAGTGCATCCATTCTTTAAGTTGCTTAAAATTTCCAGTGAGATACACTACTGGCATTACTATTGATTTTCTTAGCTGCTTTTCTATTTGCTGTCTGCAGCTCGCTTAGATTCGAATGAGCCAAGTTCGTTAGCACATAAATGTTACAAGACTTGTTCATCAACAAGAAGCGTCACCAGCTTGTATAAAAATCGTATGATCAAAATTCTTAAAAAATAAAAATCAAAGGCGGGGCAAATGGTCGCGCCTCCTAATGGTGTCCATGGAGATTCGACTACTAATTTTGGTGATAAGTCGAGCTAAACGCGACCACAAGCACGTACTGATACAAGAAAACATTCCACTTTAGTTCCTACGTCTATATACACCTAACAAAGGAATATCTTCTTTCTACATCTCGCTAAGTCCTATCTTTCATGAACTTGATTGGATTCAAAACTAACTGTTTCGAAGCTTCGCCCTTCTGTGCGTGGCCCATTTTCGTTTTATCAACTTCCTCGGCTAATGACCGATGATGTACAACTGGCACTAGAGTAATTTATACTTTTTTCTCATTTACGGCGATTTCCGCCGTAAATGAGAAAAAAGTCCGAATGAGATGGCCAAGTGGTTCTCCGCTTTGCACTCCGAAAGGCGAGGGTTCGACCCCGGAGATTGAAATCAGAAATATCGTAATTCAAGATTTCATCATACAAACTACAAAATTTCTGATTTCGACCTCTAGAATTTTTTGTAGTTTGTATGATGAAATCTTGAATTATGATATTTCTGATTTCGATTTCCGAGATCGAACCCTCGCCCTTCGGAGTGCAAAGCGAGAGTTTTACCACTTGGCCATCTCTTCCGGACATTTTTTCCCATTTGCGGCGGAAATGAATTATATTTCAGGTAATCTTACTTCTGCGACTTGCCGAAATTCTATGGAGCTATACAACTAGTTAAAAATTTGTCAAGACAGCTGTAAATTTGAATATCCTACGAAAATCTATAAACTAACAAGGGACGTTCCGAGCTGTCAAATTCAAAATTAAAAAATTTTTCGCCAAATTTAGATCATACCCGATTTACATAATAAAATTTTTATCTCAGCTGCGGATAGCGTCATTTAGAGGTAATTTTCGACGTTCAAAGTTGAAAGAAACAACAATTGAAAAATTACATTGAAAAAGTTGTCTGATTTGCAATCAAGTTTAACTATTGAACGAAAATTTTTTTGAATTTTAAAAATTTCAAATTACTTTTCTAAGGGTACGTATTAATTCAATAATAAGGCAAATAACAAGCGATTTGTGTGTTATTTGCCTTGTTATTTCCGTATCGCAAATATTTTTTTGTACTAAAAATATTTTTTCTATACTAAAAGAATTTCTTGTACTAAAAATACTTTTTTTAACTTAAAGTATTTTTTGTACTAATATTCTTTTGTGTACTAAAAAATTTTTTATATTCCAAACACTTTTGGCACTATAAATTTTAATTATTAAATAAAGTTTATTAATTTATGCATTCTTTGATATTTATTAAAGGAGGGTATTTTTTAGGGGGTTAGTATTTTTTTGTACTAAAAATATTTTTTGTACTAGTACTTTTTTTGTACTAAAAATATTTTTTTTGTACTAGTATTCTTTTTTTTACTAAAAACATTTTTATACTATATACTAAACAGTTGAGTAGATGCCAGCTGGTGACATAAAATCTCTACCAAGGTTTAGTCCTAGGCTTAGGCCTAAGGCCTAGGCTTTTAGTCCTTAGGCCTAGGCTTTAGTCCTAAACTTAGGCCTAAGCCTAGGACTAAACCTTGGTAGAGATTTTATGTCACCAACTGGCAATGTCACCAGCTGGCATCTGCTCAACTGTTTAGTATATAATATAAAAATGTTTTTAGTACAAAAAAATACTAACCCCCTAAAAAATACCCTCCTTTAATAAATATCAAAGAATGCATAAATTAATAAACTTTATTTAATAATTAAAATTTATGGTGCCAAACGTGTTTGGAATATAAAAAAATTTTTAGTACAAAAAAGAATATTAGTACAAAAAATACTTTAAGTTAAAAGTATTTTTAATACAAGAAATACTTATAATACAAAAAAATATTTTTAGTACAAAAAAATACTAACCTTTCCGTATTATTTGAATAACAAGCGTGAATTTTGAAAAATTTGAAATAACACGGCGTGTGTTAGGGGCTGTCCTTAAATTACGTTTGTTTTTTTCGGATTTTTGATCACCCTCCTCCCTGTAATTAAATTGTTAGATTTTGGCTGACCCCCCCCCCCCCCCCCCCCCCCCCC
>OZJO01015053.1:0-11298 GCA_900406225.1 Acrobeloides nanus | reverse complement strand
TCCATGAAGTCAATTGCTAAAATAATTGTACATTATACACATTTGTAAAAAACTTCAACTTTTGAATTCTAATGCAAGTCTAACGTTGGACACCCCAGCGGGGTGCCCAACACTAAACGCCGGTAATCAGCTTCATACGTGAGCAAGGAGGGGGGAAGTGGGTCCCAAAATAAGAAGTGATCCTTAGAAAATTTTGAACCAAAATAAGAAATGGTTATTTTATAGTAGTTTGACCACTTCTTATTTGAAAAAACGCCAAAAAAGAGGTAAAAATCACGATTTTTTGAGATCCCCCTTCTATTTTTGCATTTTTCTAAGGGGAGACTCTTATGTATTTTTCGACATTTCGAGGCAAATAAGAAGTGGTCATCAATATTTTCGGCCATAAGAAGTCAGGAGGGACAGTCCCTCCTTGCCCACCTATGATCAGCTTTCACATGGAGGATATGGAACAGTGTCAGGGTCGTAGGAAGCCGAAAAGGGGAAGGTTCTGTTTTGAAAGGGGTGGGCCGTGAGGAATTTTCGACAATTTTCGGTTTTTATTGCATTTTTTGTTAAGAAGTTTTTCGGTTTAGGAGGGGGAGGGTCATCCATCCCGCCTTTAGGGATGGGATTCCGGGTAAGGGAACTATGGCTCTGAACAGTGTTAAAAGAGGGGGTCCCCAAAATCCGAGATCTCTGTTGAGTATCCTCTGAAAATTTTGCCGAGTATCCTATTTTTTGTGAATGTTTTTGCTAGGTATCTCATTTTTTGCGAGGCATTTTCGGTCAAATTTTCATAGAAAAAATGGAATTTTTTGTAATACGAAATTTTTCACATTTCATGATCAAAATTTCAATTTTCGGGAATTTTTTGCTAGGTATCCTTCAAATCGATTGTGTACTCTAGTGACCCTCCTCGAATTTTGCGGGGGAGGGTTGGGGAGGATCTTTCAACAATGATACAGAGCTCAGTCCCTCTCCGGGTAAGGAGCTCAGTTTCTCTCAAGGGTATATAATTTTTTCAGATTGTAATATTTTGTTGGGTAAGATACAAAGTAACCATAACTAACTTTGTAGAGCATCTGCAAAAGCTAAGAAGACAATAAGCCAATTTGCATAAATTTTATGAAATTCTTTGTTTTTAATTGTCACAAATAAAATTAACAAATTTCCTATGGCAGCAATTGCACACATGGCAAAAGCGAACTTTCTTACGCATCTTGTCCGAAACCATATAATAAACGCGTCGACACTATCAAAAACGTGTTGATCAATATTGAATTCGGATAATATGGACGAGTTGTTCATGTCGACAAGAAAAGAAAGTGAGTATATATCGTTAAATGAATAAGAGAACTTGAGTTGGATGTATTTGAAGAAATCGGGAAACAATGCACTTTGATCATTTGCTTATTCTTGCGAATTAAATATCTGTATCATGAGATTTTAATTAAAAGTACCTGGGATATTGAAATTTCAAAAATTTTAAAAGTGCACTCAAATTGTTTCATTGTTATGATCATGAGTGAGTATAAATTGAAAAATTCATAATTATATTTTCCATAAAGTTTATGTTTTTCGTCAAGGCATTCTAAGGACATTTGTGATGGACTAAGAATTTGTACTTCTGGGAACAATTTGAGATTTTGATCGATTTTACTAGATTTCATTACCCTGATGATTTATTAGGGCTCGTCCTTATATTATGTTGTCAAATTTGTGGTATTTTTGGACCCTCAAAATATTTCTTAAAGGGACGGTGATCGTGATCTCATTTATTTTCTTAGCCGAAAAATCACCTATTGGGATTATTTCTATGCGAAAAACAAGAATTTGGGGTCTAAAAGTACACTGTCTTTAAGGACGACTACTCATTTGGTTTCGTGATAGTTGACTGAATTATTGGCGCGATAGCAGGTGATACGAAAATTTTCGAAAAACAATATCTAGGGAACAAAGATTAAATTAGCTTAGTCTTCTGAGAAAAATTCATTTGACGTAACTACTAGGTATAATTACAAGGGGACATACTTTAGTAAATTCGTATAGGAACTCGACCGTTAAATAGATTCTAATTGATATTTACTCGATTAACTCCGAACCATGAAATCCGAGGAATTAGGGTACATGTTTATGCCCGATCGAGTAATGCCCTGCAAAAATAAGTACGAAAGCACAAAGATTCACAAAATATTTTATGTTTGTTAAGATCATGAGAAATTTATGCCGAAAATCAATATAAGAATGTACAAAATTTTACATATATAGAAACTTTACTCAAACTCGCACGGTCCCCAGTTTATTCAGTATTAACGGAGCTTCCCACATAGCTTTAAGTTGATCAAAGTACACTTGTTGCTCATCTCTAACCGGAGAAATCTGGTTTCTTCTCACTTGTATAAGTTTTCCACATAGAAAACTCATAGTGTATACTCGAAATTCTCGTAGACCAAATAGAATTACCAACATAAGTGTGATAAGCAGGAGTTGAAAGCAAAAATTGAACATGGTAGACAGCATTAAAGACGTTTCATAAAGTTTATCTTCGCTCATTACGTATACCAAAAAATAAAGCGCGCCAAATATCGCGATGAAAAATGATAATCCAACATATGCTGGTATTAAAGTTTGGCATATTCGAATGTTTTCCAAAATCTGGAATTTATGGAGATGCGAATAAATAAAAGTTTGACAGTATACAATTCATAGGTCGGCAAGGACGGGGGAGGAATCTTTGATGAGGTGGTCCCCTCAATTTTGGGTTCATGCGGTGGTCCCCTCTCAATTTTGGGTCCATGAGTGAGTGGGTCAGGAGGAAACTAACCCCCTTGCCGACTTATGACATAATTACTTGAAATTTCTTATTGAGCGATAGATTATATTTACGACTCAAATAATATTTGTTTTTCTTATACACCCATATAAGAAATGGTAAATTGAATAAACTCAGAAGAATCGCCATTATTGGCATAAAAATCATAGAAATAAATCCTTGATAATGTAAGAATTCGATAACGATTATATAAACATACATGAATAAAATTAGAGCACACGAAATTAAAGGATGTTCATGATGTTCATACCATTCTGGGTTTATAGTAGACAAAGTGAGAACGATAGTCAATATAGAAAATGTCGAAATCTCTATCATCAAACAAGCTTCGCGTATGAAGTACAAAATTTTTAAAGGACCAAATATTGAGATGTCTAAAACAAGAATTTATTCTCAAATCGATTACTATTTGGGCGAATTAACATTGATTTAGACCTTTTAGAGTATTAATATTATGAGATTCAGAGGCACTCCATAATTCGAAATTTTCGGTGGCGTGTGAATTCGTATCGGATTAACAAAATTTCTTATTTTTTCAAACGAAACTCACCCTTAGGGGTTTTTTCATGCGAGAAACACGATTTTGATGTTATTTTCGCATTTTAACGGCTCCTTTATGCTGAAATTGTCACTTACAGGGTGAATCAAAATAGGTGTTCCATTTATTTTGATTCACCCTGTAAGTGATAATTTCAGCATAAAGGAGCCGTAAAGTGCGAAAATAACATCAAAATCATGTTTCGAAACCCCTAAAGAATAAGTTTCACTCGAGGAAATCAAGAAATTTTTTGACCCGATACGGACAGGATTCACACCCCCCCCCTTTTGAGAAAATGGAAAATTCTAAAGAGAAATTGCTTTTCCCACAAAGCTTTTGATGTTGTATTGATCTGGTTAAAGAGACCAGGAATAAGGCACAACGTTTTTAACACATAAAAAATGATAACCTTGAAAAAAACCAGTAAAAGCGAATAAAAATTGGACAAATCGCAATATTTGTTGAGTATAAAAAATCATAATAATGTGATGAATTATAACTTTCATGTTAATATGGAGCATTTTGATTTGTGACGTTTTAAGAATAATCAAATAGCGTAATGTTGTTGTTGAAATACAAATTATGGTGAGAATAAGCTCTGCTATATGTAACCAGCCGATTAATTGTTTTGTATTTGGATTTATGCCATCTAAAAAATTAGACCCTTGTTTATATTTTTAGAATTATATCAGATATATGAGCCATCTCCATACGTGAGCAAGCAGGGGGGACAGGGACCCAAAATAAGAAGTGGTCTTTGCATACGTAAATTTTTCGGATTTGAAATTTGACGACCTTTTTTTGGCCACCAACTCGGGGGTCGTAAAATTTACGAATTTGCTCCTATATCCCCGAAAATAAGAAGTGGGCTCATGTATTTTGGTAAAAAATTTAAGAAGTGGGTCCAAATATAGGAGTTTTTATCCAAAAAATCGACTTTTTTCAAATTTTAGGCAAAAACATAAGGGGGGACCCTTATGTGTTTTTTCGGATTTTGGACAAAATAAGAAGTGGTATTACAATTTTTCGGCCAATAAGAAGAAGTAGGGGGGGGGACAGCGGAAATATTTATTGATGTAATTAATTTTATAAATTTGTAATTATTACAATTAAAATTGTAATTTTCTTTGTGTAATTATTAAAATTATTTTTGTAATTATTATATTTAAAAATGTAATTAATTATATTTAAAATTGTAATTAATATATTTAAAATTGTAATTAATATATTTAAAAATGTAATTAATATATTTAAAATTGTAATTAATTATATTTAAAAATGTAATTAATTATATTTAAAAATGTAATTAATATATTTAAAATTGTAATTATTATATTTAAAATTGTAATTAATTTTTTGTAATATTTACGCAAAATATTTTTTGCGCACAAAGTATTTTTTTGAGCACAATATTAAAAAAAAGAAGTACAATCACCCAGATTGGAATGTGCAGATGCCAGTTGGTGACATAAAATCTCTACCAAGGCTTAGGTCTAGGATTAGGCTTAGACCTAGGCTTAGGCCGAGGCTTATGATTAGGCTTAGACCTAGGCTTAGGATTAGGTTTAGACCTAGGCTTAGGCCTAGGCTTAGGCTTAAGTTAGGCTTAGGCCTAAGCATAGGCCTAGGCTTAGGCCTAGGCTTAGGCCTAGGCTTAGGCCTAGGCTTAGGCCTAGGATTAGGCTTAGACCTAGGCTTAGGCTTAGACCTAGGCTTAGGATTAGGCTTAGGCCTAAGCTTAGGCCTAGGATTAGGCTTAGGCTTAGACCTAGGCTTAGGATTAGGCTTAGACCTAGGATTAGGTTTAGACCTAGGCTTAGGCCTAAGCTTAGGCCTAGGATTAGGCTTAGACCTAGGCTTAGGCTTAGACCTAGGCTTAGGCTTAGACCTAGGCTTAGGCTTAGGATTAGACCTAGGATTAGGTTTAGACCTAGGCTTAGGCTTAGGCCTAAGCTTAGGCTTAGGCTTAGACCTAGGCTTAGACCTAGGCTTAGGCCTAGGATTAGGCTTAGACCTAGGCTTAGGCTTAGACCTAGGCTTAGGATTAGGCTTAGACCTAGGATTAGGTTTAGACCTAGGCTTAGGCTTAGGCCTAAGCTTAGGCCTAGGCTTAGGCTTAAGTTAGGCTTAGACCTAGGCTTAGGCTTAGACCTAGGCTTAGGATTAGGCTTAGACCTAGGATTAGGTTTAGACCTAGGCTTAGGCTTAGGCCTAAGCTTAGGCCTAGGCTTAGGCTTAAGTTAGGCTTAGACCTAGGCTTAGGCTTAAGTTAGGCTTAGGCCTAAGCCTAGGTCTAAGCCTTGGTAGAGATTTTATGTCACCAACTGGCATCTGCCCATTCCAATCTTGGTGATTGTACTTCTTTTTTTTTAATATTGTGCACAAAAAATACTTTTGCGCAAAGAAATATTTTGCGTAAATATTACAAAAAATTAATTACAATTTTAAATATAATTAATTACATTTTTAAATATAATTAATTACAATTTTAAATATATTAATTACAATTTTAAATATATTAATTACATTTTTAAATATATTAATTACAATTTTAAATATAATTAATTACATTTTTAATTATAATAATTACAAAAATAATTTTAGTAATTACAACAAATTAATTACAATTTTAATTGTAATAATTACACCGTTAAATAGCATGGGGGGGACAGTCCCCCCTCTTGCTCATGTATGGCCATCTCTGTCCGCTACATATATAAGTTTTCAAAAAATTGCCAAAAATCGAGGTTACATCGGATTTCTATGGTCAACCACATTTTGGATATCATTGGGTGTCAAGATAGTAACGTTACTACCTTTTATCAGGAAGGTGTCAAGGTAGTAACGAAGTGTCAAGGTAGTAGCGAGATGTCAAGGTAGTAACAAAAAAGTAGTAACGAAGCAATGCTATTTAACCGGGCAACTTTTTTGGGACACTTTATGGATTAGGCCTTAAAGTCTAAGCCTTAAGGCCTAAGTTTTTTTACTACCTTGTCACCATTACTACTTTGACACCTGAGTGACAAAGTAGTAACGTTACTACCTTGATACCATAGGTCGGCAAAGTGGGGGGGGGGGGGGAGGGGACCCCCGATGATGTGGTCCCCCACGACCTCCACAAAAAACGACCTTTTTTTTTAGTCTTCTGACACCCAATTTTTATGGACCACCTCATATGTTCGGCGGGGTCTATGTGTGATCACTCCTCAATTTTGGGCCCATGAGTGCGTGGTCCCCCCTCAATTTTGAATCCGTGCATGCGTGGGTCAGGGGGAGGCTCCCCCCTTGCCGACCTATGATAGGGTTATTTTGTTAAAAATTGAAAAAATTGCAAAATTTCCTTTTTTGTGTACCCTTTATTATAAATAACAAGATTCATACTCTTTAACAGACAAACCAACGCCAGAACAGTAATATGGTATCCAGAAACGGCAATCACCAATTCCAGAACAAAAATCAAATGGACCGGAATACAATTCCCGATAATAAAATGGTACGAAAAGTAGTACGAAGAATGCTTACTCGTATTTTGACAAACTAGTATTTTGGTATCTTGTTGTTGTATTTTATAACTGTTTGAAAGTAAATTGAAGATTAGCATTAGAGATGTGCAAGGGCCGGTCTGACCTGATCATTTTTTGGCAGCTCCACTGATCGTCTGATAAAATTTTATTAGGTTGTCTCAAAAGTTCCCGGCCAAGAACAAAATTCGTTTTATTTCAACAACTTGGTATGAAAATTTTCCCTCCCTCAAATTTGCCTCGGTGGTGCAGTGAAAAAACAGCGAATTCCTGGCCACAAGGTCGCGGGTTCGAATCCCGCTTGGAGCCAATTTGGTTCAAAATTAGCCAATGGTTCTAAATTGGCTAATTTGGAACCAAATTGGCTCCAAGCGGGATTCGAACCCGCGACCTTGTGGCCACGAAGCCTCTTCTTTTTTACTGCACCATCGGTGTTTGAGGAAATTAAAACTTTCATACCAAGTTGTTGAAATAAGACGAATTTTGTTCTTGGCCAGGAACTTTTGAAACAACCTAATAGTTCCTGAATCACGTTCTATAGACATTTTTTAAAGCAATTTGAATATATCGAGAGACTATTTAAAGGTCGACTGCACATTTGAGAACCGTATATTTTTGCCGTTATGGGGCTGTAAGTCATTTCATCGACTGAAAACTTCATCGATCAAGGATAAAAAATTTATTTCGATTTTTTAACCCAAAAATAGTGAAAATCACGGTTTTTTAATTGCTCCTACATTTCAAAACTTCGCAAAAAATACATTTTTTCCAATAATTTTGTTTTCTAAAAAAATCCGGTGATTAGGACGTTCGATTGAGCTATCGGGCGATGGAAACAGATTTAAACTCGATTTTTAGGGAACGTTTGAAATGTTAGAGCAATCAAAAAAACAACGAAAGTATAAATGGTGCCTGAAAATACAATAAATCGAGAAATTATCGCAAAAAATATCGATTACTAAAACTATTCCTGATCGAGACCAATTTATGAATATAGTGGATGAACCATCGACGTAAAAATCACCGACTGTCCGTGAACACGCTTTCTAAATCTTCTCCAAATATCCATTACAACCGATCGATAAGTTCTCAACATTAATAGCAAAATAGCCGAATCGATAATAACAAAAAATTCATATAAAGCATTCTGGATCTTTGCTATGATATATCTAGTCGCATGCATCCAAAGGGGTTGATGTTCAACATCAACAGTCGAAAAATACAACAATAGCATTTCTTTAGCGAAACAAGCGATTAAAACGATAAGAAATGCTATAGAAGGAATAGTGCATGCTAGCGATGCTCGTAAGAGATCATTAGTCGATTTAATTTGAAGCTGTGTTTTATCTTTCGAAATCAATTTGGCCATTTTTCGAATTTTTACTAGAGTTAATATCGGGAATGCTATGTACAAGAATAGAATAAAACCTATAATCGAATATTCAAAAATACTTTCGAATAAAAGAAAATAGTTAATATTAATGATGAAAAGCATAATAATGTCGAAGACAATTATCAGGGTCCAAGTATTTTTCGGCTTAAACAAAATTTGGGCATGCTTCGTAAAATAAAGCGAATAAAATCGATTGAAAGAAAGAAGCAACAAAGAGTTTGCAGAGAGGTTTCCTATAGTTGTAGTAATAAACTGGACCTGATATGCAGTCAAATCATTTAATGAAAATAAATTTCGTATAAGTCTACACGTGATGAAGAGCATTTCTAGAAATGATGTATGAAAGATGAACCATTTATATGAATCTTTCAGTTTTGGGCTTAAAGAAATTAGCATGAGTAAAATAGTTATCGCTATTGTAATAGGTCGTAGAACAAGATCCGAATTATTTCCAATATCTGGAAGGTATTTACAAATGCTCATGTTGAATGGGCATGCTGGAATATCAAATTTTAGAACGACAGCTTCGAAAGGATCCATGATATCTGAATGATTCTTTTTGGTGTTATAGTGGTAACTAATATGAAATGTTAAAGTTCGTTAAACTTTTCTCATGGATTTTGTCACGCATACAAACTACAAGCCGACAGATTTTCGAAATAATCAACTTATTCGGTCTGTAGTCTTTATGCGTGACAAACTCAATTCGTAAAAAAAGTTATAGTGCGGTTTTTTCTCTTTGAATGGTAAGTGATCATTGTTATGTGACAAACAAGTCGACTACAAAATCGTTTAGAATAAAGAACAGATATTCAATGGTTGAGAAAGGTTTTTGACAAATTTTTTGTTGTCCGCACGGTTTTTCAGTTCAGCTAGACAAAAGCCGGAAGATTCAAATTATGGTTGGTGAGAATGAGATTTCACAAGATCTTGAAAATAAAAATTTTTTTATAACATTTTAGAAACTAATAAACAACAAAGATAAACAGATCCATAATTTAGTGTTGGGAGCAAGTTCCCCTGGTTCCCGCCACTTAACGTTGACTAGACTCGACAAAAAACTTTTTTATTTTCTTCCGGAAATTACTCATTTAAGAATAATTTTATGCGGGAAATTGATTGCGCGCACTTCCGCAACCTGAAACTGCAGAAAAATGGTGAAAATTCGCCAACAACGACCACGCAGGGATGCATGGAGATGTAAACTATTTTCTCGAGAAATGAACAAATATCTTTTCTTGCATCCCTGTGTGGTCATTTTTGGCGAATTTTTACCATTTTTCTGCAGCTTTCAGGTTGCGGGAGTGCGCGCAATCGATTTCCCGCATAAAATTACCCCTAAATGGGTGATTTCTGGAAGAAAATAAAAATTTTTTTGTCGAGTTTAGTTAACGTTAAGTGGCGGGAACCAGGGGAACTTGCTTCCATCAAAATGAAACCAAATGGTTGAGCATTTTTTGCTCCTTGTTTTCGAGCATTTTTTGCTCGTTTTAGAAAATGAACATTGTAGCAATTTTTTATAGCTAAATGAGACGAACAAAATGACACCAAAATTATCCAACTTGAACATTGTTTTGGGTTATTGAAACGAAAACATGAATCAGGGTTTCGTTTCAATAACCCAAAACAATGTTCAAATTGGATAATTTTTGTGTCATTTTGTTCGTCTCATTTAACTATAAAAANTTTTTGCTCCTTGTTTTCGAGCATTTTTTGCTCGTTTTAGAAAATGAACATTGTAGCAATTTTTTATAGCTAAATGAGACGAATAAAATGACACCAAAATTATCCAACTTGAACATTGTTTTGGGTTATTGAAACGAAAACATGAATCAGAATTTTCGTTTCAATAACCCAAAACAATCTTCAAATTGGATAATTTTGGTGTCATTTTGTTCGTCTCATTGAGCTATAAAAATTTTTTTATAATGTTCAATTTATGAAAATTTAAAAAATTGTTGCAAAAAAATTCAAAAAAGTTTGTGTATTACAACGAAGAGCTTGTAACAAATTCAAAATTTCAAACACAATTATCTCGAAAACTATAACGATTCAGAACATGCCGTAAAAACAAAAAATGCTCCATTTTTCATGATCTTTCCAAGTTTATCATTTTTTCATATGATTGTAACTTACTGGACTGGTCCTTTCATGTTATAGTACAAACGCATCAAACATCAAGTAGCAAATGATATTAATTAGAGTATTGTCTTATCAAAAAAAATTCCATAAATATGATTGTAAAATCACACAAAATCGCAGAACAAAATTTTTAAAATGTTAATTTATATTTTATTATTAATTTCGCTTATAAATCCCTCCTTTTCGGATCATTCAATAGAAGATTATGGAGCTGTAGCACATGACCGATCTAATGAAGTGGGACATAAAAATGTAGATGCTATGATAGCAGCGTTTAATGCTGCCAATAACGATCCTGATCCAAATAATCGAATTGTTTTGTTGCCGAGTGGAAAGACATTTTATTTTTTCAATGTTTCAATAACTGGTTTGTTAAACGTGAAGCTTAAGATCGAAGGAGTTTTTGGATGTTCAAATAATATTACTGAATGGGAAGGCTTTTTGAATATTACGCCTATTCATATCAATGATGAAGCTCATACTTCTTGTTTATTGATTCAGGTAAGACAAATTTCTGGCTTCGATTTTGTTTACAGGATGCGGTATAAATACTCGGGCACTCTCAACGATATTGGCAAAGCGTTCCCTCCATGTTGTCTTTTTAAATTGTAGCTGAACAATGGTCGAATAAGTGTTGATAAAAAATTTCGAAATCTGTTGATCTTAACATTGTCAAAAATTACTTTGAAGTTTTCAAAGTCGATTTTCTTGACCTTAACAAAATGTTAGAAATTTAATTTTTGTATGAAAATACAGAGCTTTAGTCCCTCTAACACATGCAAAAAACCGTTTATAAAAATTATTTAACATTGGCGAGATATTTGACTTTGAAGTTGATAGTCAAAAAATGAGGCAAAAACAAAATGACGCACCCGGGAATCGAACCCTC
>OZJO01015048.1:0-32775 GCA_900406225.1 Acrobeloides nanus | reverse complement strand
GGTCTAGGACAAAAAATAACGGCGGATTCGTGTTCAGCGCATAGAAAAACCCTAGGAGGGTCAAAAATTTCGTCAAAAATCAACTTATATAGCCAAATATCAATAGTTTAAAATAAGAATACATCTTTGAGAGCCCAATTTTCAAAAAGTTTGAGTATTGACACGAAAACATGAGTTACGCTCAAAAAGACTGATTGGATCGTATTCGTCATACATTCTTGCTTACTACTGAAAAAAAATTTCATCGAAAACGAACGAAAAATGCTGATTTTAGATGTATTTTTTGAGCGGCAACAATTTACTCCACGACCCAATATATATTAAAAATAGCAATCAATGTTAGAGGTCTAGATAATTTTTGCATAAGTCTTTTTGAACAAGTTTGTGTCTATTTCTGATCAGAAAATTGTGAGGAACAATAATCATCACCTGTAACAGACCGGGTTTGACGTGTTAAAACATAGACAACGATTAAGAGGTCAAATAAAAAATCCTCAGGCAAGTCTATTTGCCATTTAAAAACTTTTGTTCGAATTTATTATCTTGCAAAAAATACATAATCTTGGTCTAATATTCCAAATAAACAACGTTTATCAAACACATGGATATTTATGTAATTTTATAACAAAATATTAACTCGATCCATAGTATTTACATATAGGAGTTGTTGTTTTGATCGCCAGAATTATAAGGCAAAATAAATCTTTGGTCCTAAACTATTTGAGATGACTAAACTTATGTGATAAAATGGAAACCGCAATACTAATCCTATAAAATGGATATTCAAAGTGAACTTGATCCTTTAAGTGATCAACAATGCCGGAAATAAAATATAAATTTCAATATTGTTTACATATTAAAGAATTAAACACCAAACGTATTAAAAAATTTTAAATAGAAAAATTTTAAAAAATAATCATCAACGAAAAGTCTCATAAATTTCTTAGATGAAATGTTTTAGATAATTTTTATTAGTGCCAATAACAGTGGCGTACCCAACCCTCGATATGAGGGCGGTCGGAATATGGGGATTCGAAAACTCGAGCGTCTTAAGAGGCGATATCTCGAAAACTCGCACAAGGGGTGGTCATACGCCAAAAAGTGTCGCCACAGACTTGAAGCCTATATTATCTTTAAGTACCTAGTGAGTGATGAACAAAAATGTAAAAATTAGGTCCCGTGCCTTTATACTTGTGGAGAAATCGAGAGTCATGTTTAGCAAGAATCGGCATCCGGACCATTTTAGTATTTCTATCATAATTTTTTTCTATAAATGCGTTTCCCACAATTTAAAGCACGTTTTTATTGCCCTTTGTTGCCCTTTCCAAGACACCAAAACTATGTTCCAAGCCTTTGTAGTTGTCGAGAAAAGTGACTTTCTTTCTATATATCATGATTTTTACTTCCTCAAAAAATTACTTTTTGAGCTTTAGCTCAAAATTGTTTCACTACACGCTCTCTGAGTTGTGCATAAAAATAAACTAGAATTCCTGGCCTACATCCCTGACCAAGTCACTTTTCAGGGGCCGAGGACCAAAAAATGTAAAAATCGCTAACAAAGTAGGATGTCACAAATTGAAAATTCTTTAAATTAGCGAAATTTGCCATAATTTATATATATTCGGAAAATTCATGAAAAATGGAGCATTTTTTGTTTTTACAGTAAATTCTGAATCGTTATCGTTGTCGAGATAATCACATTTGAAGTTGGCGATTTTTTAGTTGCGATTTGGGATTTCAAATTCCCGCCAAAATTGAAAATCAGGGTTTTAGCGGGAATTTCCAATTTCCGAGAATATTTCCAGCAGTGTTTGGTCGGTTAACCGAAACACGGTTCGGTTACAGTTACAAACGGTTACGGTTACAAATTTCAAATTTAAGTAAGTTTATTTTTTCTTTAATTGTAACATGGATATTAGCATCGGACAAACAAAAAATATGAAATAACCGTTTAGTAACGGTTACTAACGGTTCGGATAACCGAACCGTTAGTAACCGTTTCATTTTTTCATTCGGTTATCCGAACCGTTAGTAACCGTTACCATTGTTAGTAACCATTAACCGCTTGTAACTGTAACCGCAGTAACCGATATAACACTGATTTCCAGAAATTTGGAAATATTTTCATTTTGGAAATATTTCAAATTTCCATTGTGTAACCCTACTCGAGGCCATTCATCCGAGTGAATCACCCGTTTTAGATAGACCCTTTAAATCTCGTTAATTCGCTGAAACACCCTGTAGTTATTAGAAGATTAGATTTGAATAAACTATAACATCAAGACCTTTTCGATATTTAAATAATTTTATAGAAGTTTTAAAATTTTTCCAAAGTTCTTTTTTTAAAACATGGTTTGATAAAGTTTTGAAGCGTTGAAAATTTGTATGTTTCCTTTGAGTGAAAAACTTGGAATACTTCTTATCACTTACGTAGATATAACTTTTTGTGCGTGTTAAAACTGTACTTTGTGCTGTTTTGTCACGAAGATGTTCCCTTTTGATCACTTTTTATAGAGAGCAACTAAAATTCAAAGACATTTAATGTACAAATCACATATTAGTATCATAACACGAACCAATTACATAAATACCAAAAAAATATAAAGATTAAAATTTTGCTCGGTTCTTGATAAGAAGTATTCCAAGTTTGCTTAGAATAAAATCTTTGCTCTCTTTATAATATTTGAGCTAAAAATATTTTCTCAGCTTAAAGAAATGGTTCGAAAAACAATCTTGCTTAATTCTGGCTATAAAATTCCGATAATTGGATTAGGAATTTGGTCAGTTCCACATGGAGTTATTGGAAGAATTATAAAAACTGCTCTAGACATTGGTTATAGATATTTCGATTGTACTCAAGCTTATGGAAACGAGGAAGAAATCGGCGAAGCTTTCGAGGTAGATTTTTTATTTGCAAAAATAAATGTCCTTTTAAGGAATACTTTAAAAAATCATCAAATGTCAAGCGCGAAGATGTGTTTATAGGGTGCAAAATTTGCAATAATTCATTTGCATTGTGCTCTCGAGAAATAGAAAATATGTTAAATAGATTTCGACTTAATTATCTAGATCTCGTACTTATTCATTATTCTCAAGAATCTCGTGAAGGTAGGTAAAGAAGTTGATATCATAGGTGGGCAAGGGGGAGGGTGTGGGGTTCTTGATGAGGTGGTCTTCCTTGACACCGGCGAAAAAATTTATATAAAATATTTGGATATAGATTATTTGGAATCATGGAAAGCCCTTGAAAAGAAAGTTAACGAAGGAAAAATTTGCTCGATTGGTTTGTCAAATTTTAATGTAGACCAAATTCAACGCATCCAAGTCAATGCCAGTATTTTGCCAACTGTTTTAGAGGTATGTTATAGGCGAATCAATCGTCGATTTGGACTTTTACGCTCGAATTTTTACGAAGAATCCCTTTAATGACACAATTTTGGGCACTATAAATTTTGCCACGTTTTATGTTCGCTATGACAACTTTCGCCACGTTGCCAAAAAAACTATAACTTTTGCTACATTCTTGTCCACAGTTGCACAGACCCCGGTCCAAAATTTTTGTTTTTATGATCCCCCCCCCCTGCAGTTTGGCAACCTTTTTTTGGAAAGGAGTTCCCCTTGCTGGAGACCGATGACCTACCCCCCCCCCCGGAAAATNCCTTCCCCCCCCCCCGGTAAAATTTTGCCGAGGGTATCGGGGTTGTGCAACTGTATTCTTGTCAATATACATATTTATTGCAAATCAGGCAACTCAATTAGCCTGAGATTAATATGTTTATTGACTCGAAAGTTACGTGGCGAAAGTTATGAGGCAAAAGTTACATGGAGCAAGTTAGCGTGGTGAGATTCACGGAGAAAGTTATAGTGCCCAATTTTGGGATCCAAATTAGATAGGGGATAAGTTTTATATAACATAAAAAGATTTGTAAAAAATTTCGACGTTTTTCGAAAAGAAACTATTAACTCGTAAATAATTTTAAATAAGGTCAGGTTTATTCTTTAGGTCGAAGCTCATCTTTATTTCGAAAAATTAGAACTGCGTCGTTTCTGTCATTCAAAGAATATCGTCTTCATAGCTAGTTCTTCATTAAGTAGTGTCGGATGCTCTTCCAATTTTACACAAGCAAACGATGGAGTTGATTGTATAGACCCTTTTATCCTACAATTATCGAAAAAATTCAATGAAGGAATTAAAACGATTTCCATGTTGGAATTACAAAGCGTAAGTCAAAACTTAAAAAAACGAAAAAATTTTGATTGTAGACACCAGCTAAAGTCGTTCTGTGTTGGAATCTTCAAAACGATAAAATAAATATTCAAAAATCGATGCTCAAGGTGAATCATGATTCCTACGATTACAAAATAGATGTGGATTCTATACCAGAAATAAATCTACATGATCTCGATCTACATATACTTAATCCAATCGTTTGTGAGGAAAACTGCTACTCTGATTTAACGTCTGAGTTTAATTATTATACATTATAAAAATTTATTATTTTTGTATTTAATAGGGTAAAAATTTATAAAATGTCTAGATTATTTTTTTGTTTATCGAAATTAAGCAATTTCTTTAAAATGACATGGTTTGATGTCAAGTTCTTTAGCTAATTTGTTCTAAAAGAGGTTTTATAAAAACTTGAAAATTCCTTACTAGATGTTCTACTTGAGCTGTATAATAGATAAGTCCACCTTTTTCTTTAATTTTCTGGATATGGAATCGTTCTGGATCCCCTGTTACCAAAACTGGAAGATTCGGATCTAACTAAAAAAAGCTTTCGAGAATTTTGTTAATTGTTAAAGCGTAACATCATTTTTTATCCTCTCGAAAGACTTACTGGTTTCAATCCTCTTGATATATCAATAAATTCTTGCAATCTATGATGAAATCCATCGGAAACTCTCTTGATCTACGACAATAAAACAGTTTCCCTAAAATATTTTGCTTTTACGATAAATGCATTCTAATTTCACGAAATAAACAAACGTACATTTTCATAGAATCGAAAAAAATTTCTATAAAAAGCCTCTTGATTAGTGATTAGCATCGATTCTTTCATTTTTCCTTGAGAGTACATTGAGTATAACGTTTTTCATGGAGAGATATAATTAAAAGTGTCGGCAACATAGCTCAGTGGTAAGTCAGCAGCTTTACAATCTTCATAGCGTGGGTTCGATCCGGTTAGTAGAAATCTCAAAAACCAAGGCTTTTTTAAAAATTCTTTAAGATTATACTATTGTCGACAAATAATTTTTTGAACTCGTAGATCGATCTAATTAGTTTAAATCATATTGTTTCATGACCAATTTAAATTTTTTAAATGAAATTTTTTCATGTTGTTGTTTTTGTATTTGATCTTATTCTTTTGTTTGAACTAATTCTCTAAAAAAACATACAGAAATCGAGTCTTTAAAAATAACCTCTTGAATCGAGAATTTATTGTTGTTCAAAATTATTTTTTCTATGTTTCTCTTTTTTATAATTTCATGTCAATACATGGCTCCTTTTGAAAAAATTAATCTTTCATGTCATCTCTCCCTTTCTTTTGATCTTTCTCCTTTGTTTACTTGGTTGTTATTATTATCAAGGATCTCCGCTTTCTTCCAATTTTTTAAAATAACAAGTTTGCATGTTGCATTTATGCATAATTATCCTCGAAAAAAGCGAGGTTGTTTACATCGTGATCTCTCACCAATCAAATCAATAATATGTTTATATATAGAATTTAAGCCGCCGATTTTTAACATGTTTATTCCATATGCTTGGTATATATATAAATATCGTTTCATGATTGTTTATTTTGTTATGAATCTTTTAGAAATTGTTATTGCTGAATTTTTGTGAAAATAATTTTATTTTTTTTAGAAATTTTTCTATGAAAATTATTGAAACCTATACATGTCTCGTTTCGAAAAATTTAATCTTGTCTGCAAATCAAATTTTTGCATATAATTAAACATTTGTTCTATATAATTGACTCATCGCAATATCTTTTAAAATTTATGTGATTTGGTGGCGATTATACATTTTAGAGTTAGGAAACCGATAGAAAATGGATTGGTTTCGATTTTTTTCGAACGGTTCTGGTTTCGGTTTCCTAACTCTAATATATTTGACCAAAAATTTCCTTATATTTTTTGGTCTAATGTTAAACTTTTTAAAAAAAGTTTAAGACACGGTCTTTGTAAGATCAGTGAGCCAAAGGTCAGGGAATTTTTTATTTCCAATAAAATAGATAGGATATTGGTCTCTGATCACGGAATCGGGAGAAAAAATTCTGAAACATCACCCCTGTGGAGCTGTGGACCCTGTGGGGGAGTCAAAAAATCAACTTTTCAGGATCGACTTCGATTCGGATAAAACCGACGCCAATCGATTCCCCGACCCCAATTTAGGGCCAAAAGTGCAAGAATCGACGGTTGGTGACCTCAAGAAGGCACTTTATAATCGAAAAACCGATTTTTGACCCTCTCAAATTTCACAAAAAATTTTCACAAAAGCTCTATCTCCTAAACTATGAGGTAGTATTTTCATATTTTTTGCACAAACATATTCTAAACGAGCCTGATGTGTAGGAAACAAAACCAAAAAAGTTTGTGAACCCCCAAAAAAATTCTTTTTTTGACAACAAGATGCTGTGTGCGCCTAAAACATAAGGTGGGATTTTTTGACTTTGTTGATTTTTTGACTCCCCACCCCCCCCCCCCCCCCACAAGGTCCACAGCTTCACAGGGGTGATGTTTCAGAATTTTTTCTCCCGATTCCATGATCAGGGACCAATATCCTATCAATTTTATTGGAAACAAAAAAATTCCCTGAGTCTTGGCTCGCGACCCTTGGACCAATGGGTGATTCTTACAGAGACTGTGTCTTAACATTTGACCAAAAAATATAAAGAAAATTTTTGGTCAAATGTTAATTTGCTTTCGCCGATTTTGTTTCAATTTAATCTAATTTATTGAAAAATTTTTAGACCGACTATAATTTCTAAAAGTTATTGAATTTTCATCGTTGAAATGACAAGTAATTTTCTTGGATAAATTTTAATTCCCATTATCTTTTTAGCAATAGAAAAATTTACTCCAACTCAAAAAGCGAATGCTGTGCTGTGGTACGGAATTTGTGGCGATCCTGAAGTTGTTCAAAACAAATTCAAAAACGCCTATAGCAGTGAAACCGAAAAGGTTGAAGTTCCTAGCTGTGATGAAATTAAAGAATGGTACAAAAATTTTCGACACTCTGGTTTTGTTGATGCACAAGATGCCGTAATTCATGAAGAAGTTACTGGAGAACCGGTGCCTCACTTGGAACATCATTCGAAATTCGAAAATATGATGTCGAAAGTATTGAATAAATTGAGTATATGGTTTCTTGATGGTCCAAAAATTCGAACTTTTCATCCATATCATATGGAATTGATTACGTTTGATAAAGAAGACTTGGAAGAAAGACAAAAGTTTGCACAAGTAAGATTAATAGAGGATAACCAATTTTTTTCAATTTTTCGATACTATAAAAAAAGACTTCTTATCCTTAACTTCGAAATAAATATTTTTTTAGAACCAACTCGATCATGTTCATAAATGGTCACCCGTCCTAAAATCTATGTGGTTTACAGGAGAAGCTAAATTTTATCTTGATGGTCGTGTAGAATGCAATAATTTAATTTACACAAAAAATAGAAAAACTGACGATTCGATCAACTGGCCTCATAAAGTTGTTTGTCAATACCAGCCTTCCAAAGAATCCTACGTAACCGTTTGGGCAGCAATGAATTCGGAAATGTATATTGGACCATACTTCTTTTCCAACGAAATTACCCCAGAGTCTTATAAAGAAATGCTTGAAAAGTTTGTTTCGAAACTTCAACAAGTAACGTCCAGTGTTGACCACCCGATTTTTATCCACGATGATTCTAAAGTCCATGCTAATGCCGATGTAACAGCTTATCTTGAAAACCAATTTCCTCATCATTGGATAGGAACCGGATCTTCTTATGCGACTTGGCCTCATCATTCACCAGATTTGAGCCCGATAAATTTCTTCTTATGGGGATATATCAAAAGTCGAATTCATAAAACATCAATCGCAGATTTGGATGAACTCAAAGATCGTATTCAAATGGCTTTCAAAAATGTTACTTCTGATTTACTTGAAGAAAGTATCGAAGAATTCAAAACTAGACTTGAACGTGTGGCAAATACGAATGGCGATTTAGTGGATGCAACGATTTATGGGCAAGAAGTTGATTTTGAAACATTAAATGCTTGGAGTTTGTATGCATGGCCTTATGTATAAAGATGAAGCTAAAATTTTAAACTTTTTTATTATTTAAATTTATTTCTTTAAATAAATATGGTAAAATCAATTCATTGAAAGGATAAATCTAGAGGAAAAAAACTTTTTTTAAATATATTAACAAAATCTCTTACGTAAACCAAATGACGTAACAACACATGAGGATTAACATTTGAGGACCGACATTTTTTTTGGGACACCCTGTATATTTCAAATGACCATATCTCAGTGACTTTAAATTGAATTCATTATAAATTGTTTATATTTGAAAATATAAAATTTTTGGGATTTTAGGAGGGTATTTGTTAACTTGTGTTGGGCAATTTTGATCCCAATAATTCAGATTTTCCTTGAAATCCTTCGGATTGTTTCCGCACTTGGCAATTCACAAGATAGTTTGTGCTTTTTGTAGAGGTTTTTTGGACGGATGCTCTTTTGAATAGAAATCCTTCGAAATGTTTCAAGTCTTTATTACTAGAGCTTTGAAAATTTATAACAATCTTTTTGATATATATTGAATTAAAAAAAAACAAAAACAAAATGCCAAAAAGAATCTAGTATTGCGTAAAATTTATTAATTTTTGCGTAAAAAGAACTCCATTGTCTGTAGCATTAACTTAAATAAAATTGATTGATTGTTTGTTTGGCAATGAATGAAGAAAACACGTCTATTACGAAATTTAAACGTCATAAAATCGTTCTCCGCTTTTACTTGGCATCTTTCCAAATGAATCATTCAAAAGGGTTTTTCGTTTATTTCTCTGTATAATTTTGAAATTCTTTAAAAAATGAACAATTTTTGATTTTTTGGCGTTATTGTTGAACTAGTTTGCTTTCACCTAGAGTTTTTCTGGCTCTTTTATAGTTATATAAGTAGCTAAAAATAAGAATGACCATTTTTTAGCCTATCTTTTTTTTTATCTTTTTTACAAAATCGTTTTAAGTTCTGCTTTTTATGTTTAAATCGATATAAACTGGGAGACCGAACGCTATCACAAAGCGCTATCACAGTCGAATCGTTTAAGGCTATATTTGATCTCTTGAGATAGTGTTTCTTAAAACACGGGTTCTGTAAGTTTCAGACTTCCCATGTCACCAAATAAGATCTCACCATAGATCGGTCAAATAAATCATGCTGATCACGAATAACCATGTGATTTGGGTTGAATCGGCCCAAAAGTGGGTGAAGAATTGCCCCGAAGTTGAAAAAAATGGCCATTTTTGGTGTTTTTGGATCATTTTAAAGAATACATCATATCTCCAAAACTATAAAAGCTTATCACTCGGATAAAAAGTATGTGAAAGAGGATGAAAAATGGCAACTTTTAGTAAACTAACTTCCTATAATTATCTTGGTACTTTTTTTCTACGAGCCTTTGAAATTTCAAACTTTGACCTCAACCCTTAAGACAGAGGGTTGAGGTCAAAGTTAATATATCATAATTTGCATCTTTTCATGCCCTAACATATTCAAAAAATTATTGAAAAAACTTTTACCTGTAAAAAGTTATGTGGTAATCTTTGGAGCCTAATTTTAGCCTTAAAAATCACATTTTTAAGGTTTTTCTTCATCACATAAAGGTTTTCATAAAAAGTTGTGAGGATTAATGTTGTTCAGCATGCTTTAAGGAACATTTTGAGCTATCGCTCAACCCATTTGAGCATAATTTTGTTTTTTCGTAATTTTTGGGTCCTTGTAAATAAAGCTCCTAGACCCTCTTAGGTATGCATTTTTTTCAAAAAATTTTTTGAAATTTTGTTGCCAATATGTTGTATTTCATAAATAAAACCATTTTAAGATCGTGCGCGATCAATTTGGGGCACTTTCCCTATGAAAACCATATCTGTGTGGTCAAAAAATTGCCGAATTTGAAATTTCAAAGGCTCGTAGAAAAAAAGTACCAAGATAATCATAGGAAGTTAGTTTACTAAAAGTTGCCATTTTTCATCCTCTTTCACATGCTTTTTATCCGAGTGATAAGCTTTTATAGCTTTGGATATATGATGTATTCTTTAAAATGATCCAAAAACGCCAAAAATGACCATTTTTTTCAACTTCGGGGCAATTCTTCACCCACTTTTGGGCCAATTCAACCCAAATTACATGATTATTTGTGATCAGCATGATTTATTTGACCGATCTATGGTGAGATCTCATTTTGTGACATCGGAGTTAAAAAAAGTTCATTCTATCAGAACTTGTGTTTTAAGGTGACGGAGATAGCACAAACAAACAGACACATATCGCGTTTAATATGTAAACAAACTTTTCGAGAAAACTGAGCTTTGGGTGTCACATGAATTTTATTGATTTCTAGAAAGTTTAGTTCAAAATCTCTTTTACCAAAGTTGTAGAGCTTGATTTCTTCGAATATTTTCTTAAAGGTTACTCTTGATGAAAATCGATAGAAAAAGAGAAAATCGCATGAAAAAATAATAACTCTTAAAAAATTTTGTGACACGTTTTGTGACATAAAGCTCTATTTTCTTAAAAAAAGTGTTTTAAGAATTTAAAAAAAGCTTTTAAGATATTTCGTAAGTGACATTTTAAAAAAAAGTAATATAAAAAGGCTAAAATCAATTATAGAAAAATTAATTGAGGCTTCGAATTTTTAAAGTTGTATATTTGGTCATGGCAAATTGGAAAAATATTGGACTATTTTGTCGTGTTTTTTGGCGATTTTATCTTGATTTTTGCAATTTTGCTACCAAAATAACTAGAAAAACTCATTTTTAAGCGTTTTGTCAAAATTTGTTCCATTTTAGACGAGCTCACCTTGGTTTTATCCACTTTAGATCATTTTTCTTGTGTTCATTTTAGGAAAAATATTTTCAAATGGGTAAAAAAAAAAGATGAAAGCGCCTAAAAATAAACAAAAAAAACCGTGTCCGGTCACTTGACCGACCGGTCACTTGGCCGACCAGTCACTTGGCCGACCGGTCATTTGGCCGACCGGTCATTTGGCCGACCGGTCATTTAGCGATTACTACTCAAAATCCCAAATTCTCAAAGGCCTAAGGGCCTTTAGGCCTTAGGCATTAAGCCTTAGGCCTTAAGCCATAGGCCTTAAGCCATAGGCCTTAAGCCATAGGCCTTAAGCCTTAGGTCTTAGGCCTTAAGCCCTAAGCCCAATTCAAATTGAAGTATAAAATTTCAGTCGGCCAAATGACCGAGTCGGTCAAGTGACCGGTCGATCAAGTGACCGGTCGGCCAAGTGACCGGGTCGGTCAAGTGACCGATTCGATCAAGTGACCGGAAATCAAAAAAACTAGGCAAAAAGCCATAAAATGTTTTTTTACGCATTTAGGCAGAAAAAATGTGAAAATCATGGTTTTATGCCCCATATAGAATGATTTGATTTTAGGTAATAGATCTCAAAAATATGGAAACATCTAATAAAGAATTGTCGAATAACCGGTCCAATATGTTGTTATTGGATAGCAAGCCGGACACATCTGTTGATATAGTGAAAATTTATGAAAACGTTTCTCGAAAAAGCTCAAAAAATGAAGAAGTTTATTGTACAGAAGAAGACCCATGCTCACCCAACTTAAACGACGAGGATGAATATGAGCCGGAGTTCGGAATTTATTTGGATATAGGAAAAACGACTGACAAACTTTATACACTTTTGGATCGGTGTCTGACTATGGATATTCTTAATGACGTGATTGGGTAAGTTTTAAGACAACAAGTATGCATGTACAGTGCTTCTCAACAGGTACTTTATACTACCATTTTGGGCATATTTCGGCGAGGAAAAAAGATTTTTCGTTGCGGTAAAATGTACGTGATAGGTAAGACACTCTAGTATTTTTATCGTATCTTTTTAGATTTTTATTCTGTAACCTAACTTTTATAGCTCATTTTTTATGATTAGCGAAGTGAAAAACACCTACTTGTGAATTTTATTTTTCAAAAATTCCTTCGAATTCTGAAAATTCGCATCGAAAAATGGTAGGAGGTGAAAAATTAAATTTTTCTAACCTTTAGTTTTCAAGGAAATTTTTTCAATTTTCGTTGATTATTACTTCACCCCTTTTATTTCCTTGGAAAACATGCCTCCATTGTCGAGAATCTAGGTGTTGAGTGAGAAACAGTCTATGAAAGCTTTATTTCAACACTAAAATTCTAGGCCAAATCGGCAGCCTTTTATAGGGTTAGCCGTTTTTGCCCAGATCATACAAAACAAAACATTGTTAAAAATCAGGAGATTCAGACAGTGTACAAAAGCATAGGTTAAGGCGGAGTTGCACAATTTCAAAGAAATTTTACAATGCTATTTCTTAAATGAAAACATACAACATTTTTTCGAGGGACGCAAAAGATGAGTCATAAGCTAAAAGATGAAATTTTGAGAAAACTTTCAAGAAATGGTGATCAGTGATCTTAAAACTATTTAATAAGCAAAAAATAAGAAAATTGAGAATTATCGATTTAAAAATCAAAAAAGTGAAAGAGTTATTAGTTTATTATTATGAAGCTATCACGATATGTCGCGACATCCATAGCTCAGATGTCAAACTTTCGCTTTTGAGCCAAAAGTCAATGGTTTGAATCCTAGTCAAAAATCATGTTTTTTGAATTATTTTTTCATCGAAAACTAAAGATCAGAAAAACCTTCTCCCGTTTTTCGATGCAAACTTTCCGAATTCGAAGGAATTTTTGAAAAATAAAATTCATAAATAGGAGTTTTTCACTTCGTCAGTCATAAAAAATGACTTATAAAAGTTAGGTTAAAAGAGAAAATCTAAAAAAATATTAGTACGTCTTACCTGTCACAACATTTTATCACATTGAAAATTGAAAAAAATCTTTTTTCTTCTTCGAGATATGCTCAAAATGGCAGTGTAAAGTACCTGTTGATACACTGTACAAAGAGGGGGTCATCGGGGATGAAGAGCGATGAAGTTGGCTTTTTTGGATCCAAGGCTCTATGGGAGGGGCAACACCTCACCTGTACATGTTTGCTAACAATGCAGATGTGAAAGGGAAAGCTGTAGGATAAAGGGTGATATATAGCTGGAGTTCGCACGTTAATCCACATACATTTTAGCACATTAGAACCGATGGCAATTGTGCATAAACAGGAACTTCTCGATATGGGAATATTGAGTCGAATTAGCTCATTGATCAGCGAACATCACAAGACAAAAAGCAATGACGAAATTATGGGCTTACTATTAATGGTATTGAAGATTTTTCTGTTCGGGAAAGATAAACCCAAATTTTACCAAGCAAACCGCCTAATCCAGCATGCGAGTATAATGGAAGAACTTATGGAGTCGAATATTTTTTGTATATTGGAAGAAGGGTTCAAAAACACAAGTGTTTCTGATATTAGTGAACGTTTGGGTTTGTATAAGGTATGGTCTAATGGAATACAGGGTGTCTCAGTAGGTTCTGAAATCCACTAGTTTGAAGATTTCTCGGATGGGTTGAAGTCTTTTTTGACGCGGTTTTTTGCAGATTGTAGCTCAGATAATTCGCACAAAGTACCATCAAAACGGCCAAAAGTTCACATAATTTAATATGCAAATTTTTCAATTTGAAGATTTAGAAACAAGGTTTTTCCATGACACAGAGTCGCTAGAAATTTACTTTTTTGCTATTCTGATTGTTTATTCACCAATAACAACATACAAAAAACCGCATCAAAAAATCTTTTAATACGTAAAAGTTATTGGCATTTGAAAATAACAAGCAATTTTTTAGTTTATTTTAGGCACTATTAGCCATTTCGGAATCTTTATGTTCTTGCTCTGAATTTGTGCCATTCTTTTTTCAACTGAAAAATTCGAGATCTATAGCGGGAATTTTTGCTGAATTTTGCTCTGTTTTGAACAATTACTTGTGTTTGGCCACGGACAAACAAACGGTCGATCCTGAATTAATTGGGTTTATAAATCAAGCAGACAATCTATTTTTGGTAAACTTTTACAAAAATCATCAAACTTGAAACTTTAGGTACTTAAAAAAATATCCAAATTTTTAGGCAATGAAAAAATTGGCTTCAAATGATGACCAGCCGCCTAAAATTAAGAAGACTAGATTATCGAATGATTTGGTAAACGTTGAAGCATCAACATCTGAGAATCTATCAACAGAAGACCTCAACAAAATTTATTTAGAATCTCTTCGATTTTATCAAATTCAATCTTTTAAGTAAGTACCCTTTTAGAACTCTAGATATAACTTTTTCGATTTTAACACTCTCCTCATCTTGATCATTTGTGTTTCTTTCCGACTAGTTTTTGACGCTGAACACGATATTGCAAAAATTTTTTGAAACCGGAGTAATTTCTCCGGTTCCGGAGCGATGTGCAACCCTAGAAGAAGACTTCATGAGAAATTTTCAAACTCCCCTTCCTACAATGATTTTTAGAATGCATGGACGATATCACCGGTCTTTGGCAGAAGAGTTAAACCAAAGCGATCCACATTCTGCCGCATCCACCCCCCGCTCGAATCGCATTGCCAAAGAATTGGCTTCAATGTATCATGCATTGCCATTAGGTTCAAGTGGAAGTATTTTTATTTGCCTTGATGAAGAACGCTGTGATGTTCTTAAGGTATCTTGTTAAATGTCCATGTTTCTTTTTAAACCATTTTAATCGATTTTTGACGTAAAAATAACCATTTTTGAGCTCAAGAAATCGATTTTTTTATTTCAAAACTGATCAATTTTGACCAGAAAAATCGATTTTTGATGTCTAAATTGGCAGTATTTGTTTTAGGCCTTAATTTCTGGACCTGAAGATACGCCATATGCAAATGGCCTATTTGAATTTGATGTTTTCTTCCCAAATTCTTATCCAAATTCACCTCCAAAATGCCAGTGTATGACTAGTGGAAATCGAATTCGCTTCAACCCGAATCTCTAGTAAATTTTTTACACGAATTTTTGATAAATTTCCTTTTTAGCTCGTGTGGAAAAGTTTGCCTATCTATCTTAGGGACTTGGCCAGGTATTATTTTAATTCGAGTGTATTTTTTTAAAATTTATAGGAAGTCCTGAAGAGCAATGGAGACCAAATAGTTCTTTATTACAAGTCTTAATTAGCATCCAGGTAAGGCTATTAAAACATAACGTTTAATAAAGTGAAGTTTAGGGCCTTATTTTGGTGAAGGAGCCTTATTGTAATGAAGTAAGTTATTGATTTTAGAGAATGTTAGCGTTATTATGGACTGCGCAACGCAGTTTCAAATTGACTGCGCAGTTGATGCACAAGACTGTTAGCGTGCATGTCAACATGTTTAGAGCGATTCTGCCCGCTTAGAGTCGTTTAGCTTGACGAGGGGATTGTAACTGTACTGCTGTAAGTTGTAGTTGTAAATGTAGTTATAAATTTTTTTACAAACTTTTAAAAATCGATAAAAAGTAGTAAACATAACATTGGAACAATCTAAAGAAAAGGAAGAGACCGTTTGATTGTTATACAAATGTATGAAAAATCTGAAATACATTGTTACAGAAACGTATGAAACAATAATAATAATAAGTTTATTCTCTATGGTACAGACATACGTCTTATTGAAACCATAGTTCCACACAACACAAAATATAGCACATGGTAAAAAACAATGTTCTATGTTAGATCACATTTTTGAGGCTTCTGTTAGATCCTTCCTTCCACTCGATGCATTACCTTTCGTCTAGCAAGATGTTCATAAGTTTCGTTTCTCCTGACCACGTTCTTGAATTGGGAAGCATTCCATAGATGTACTGCATCATGGGGGAGGTTGTTCCAGATTCTTTTAGCTGCGCGTAGAGAGTTTCCATCTATGATTTTAGGCTAGTCGGAGGGATAGGCAATTCCAGGCAGTGTCTGAGACTTGCACTTCGACAGGTATTAGTTCTGACAGTGAAAAATGCATTGTTTAAGCTTGTGATAGCCTTTCATGTTGAAGTAGCTCTTTTTCAGAATAGCTCTTTTTTCAATGGCCAGGATCGTATTTTTCAATAAAAATTGCATGAAAAGAGTTTTTGTAAATATGTTGTTTAACGCGCTATCTCATAATAATTTTATAGCCTAGTTATGAACAAGAGAAAAATACAGCCTCTTCCAAAGCTTATAACATAGATATCGAATATGCAACTTTGGTTTATGCGATATACGAACAATATCAGTCGTGCCTACCTTATTTTGAGGTATGCTTTTAAGAGGACGGGGTACATAAGGAGTGAGAATAAAACCAATTTTCTCTAAACTTTAGAATCTTCATTTTAGAAAGTGATCAAACGACACTTCTGGCTTAAAAGAGAAATGATTATCGAGCAAGCTCAAAACTGGATAGTTACATATACAAACGAAAATAAAGATACTCGTTATAGCCATAGCCATTTGGTTAATCATGAACCAGAATTTAATAACCCAGAAAAGAGGGTAATTTTTTAAGGGGCCCAAATCCTATCAGTCTCTCAAAAAAATTTTCTCAGATTTTTCTAAAAATAAAAATTTCTAAAAATAGCCCTATAAGGAAAATTGCCGTGAGAAATCGATTTTTTGTATCGAAAAATCTTGAAACTTTTTGATTTGGCCTGTGGGCAAAATATAAGGAAAAATTTTAGTCAAAATTCAGTCAAATTTGCCTTGTATAGGCCAAACCAAGGGTTTCAAGTTTTTTGGTGGGAAAAATCGATTTCTCTCAGCAAAATTTTCCATTTTTACAAAAATCTGAGACAAAAACGGGTAGGATTTGAGCCCCTTTTAAAGGTCATAACATGTTGTAAATGATGTTTTTAGATAAAAAACGTCCAAAAGTTGATTGATGAATTTAGACAAATGAAGAATCCAATGCCGAACCAACCGGTTGTTAACGATAAGCCTTGTTTCTCAATCGAGAAATAGATCTTTTGTTATTGTTTTATATTATTATATAAATATTTATTAGTACCAAGAATGAGGGCGTATCTGACGGCCAGTAATGGAGGGGAAAAACTCTCCTCTAAATACAACTTTTAAGATTTCGTATAAACCTGTACAGAATTGATAAGCCAGTATGCATTTATATACAACTGTGGATTATTCCTAACATTATCTTCGCAGCCGGTTTTATTTTGGGCGCCAATACAGAAAGTAGTATCCATTATGATCTTTTGGTTAGTGAAATGATCCGCCGTACAATTGGGTCCGATTCTGAAGAAAGCTTCGGGAAAGCCCCATTTTTCTGGATTTGGAGTCCCCTAAAAATTTTGAAAGATAAAAAAGTATGAAAAAATAAGCTTACTTGTTGAATATCTTCGGGAATCTCGTTTCTGTGGAATATCCAAACACGAATAAAATTTTCTTTATCCCATTCCGCCGCGTAGACTCCACCACTGACATTGTTGATAGATGAGCCGATCGTGCCACTTCTAGCTCTTATAGTGCATCCTGCGTTTGACTTCACGCCTACAAATTTATAAAAAGTGTCAAAAATTTACGGCTCAGAAATCTAAGGTGCTCAAAATGTACGCTTCCAAAAATTAGGATACCTAAAATTTGACGAAACGGAAAGTCTAGGTTCCAAAAATTAATGGCTCAAAAAATTAAAGTATCTGACATTTTAAGATTCAAAAATTAGGATACTCAAAATTTGACTGCTTAAAAAATTGGGCGCTCAATTTTTTTAGGCCTGCCTCATCATGGAATCTGCACTGGCCTTTAAAAACTCAGCCATTTTAGAGCTCTTGTCGATCTTCCTAAACCCCCTTTACTTTAAGGTATGGACTCTTGAAAGTTGGATACAAATGACGTGGCTTAAGACCGGGGTCTTTGGGCACCGGTCTCTTTTTGATCTTTTCGATTCTCTAAGCACCATTTTTTATAATAACTATTTACTTGATGTACAATCTGTATGCCCAAACTCTCCTCTAAATACAGGAAGCATTCCGTTTTCACTTGCCACTGAATCTTGCCTACAATATTCATTCGTGTGAAGCGTTATAGGGGCTGAAGTCTCTCCGTCTTGGTACTCTAAAATGAATTAGATTAACATACAAATTCCTCATAAAGGCTACCCAAAATATCTATTTCTCCATTCTTTGGCCAATTATCTGGCCAATCGGCGGTCCAAAATGAGCTGTGTAGTTGATATCCCACTGGCATATGCTCAAAATCTATCATGAAAAGTCCTCCATCACTGAAGGTGATTTTCGATTGGAGATTAACAGAGCCTCTTCCTTTTGCACTTGGATTAAGAACATTGGTGCTGTCGACTCCGAGGTAATTCTATAAACAACAATCGGGATTGGCAGGAGTCAAAAAAAGATCCAACAAGCCCCTGGTCCTTTGCCCCTGGGCTTATCCCGTAGATGACCAAATATCATATGGGGCCGGGCCTACTCCTTGGGATGCGTTTTGGAAATGTAACCCCTCTTTTTTGTGCCGGTATAAAACGGGGAGTTGTAGGTTTTTATGCAAATTTTTTAAATTCCGTTTTATACCGGCCCTTCTTTTTTTTACCTGCCCATTTATGAATTTAACTAATCCAAGTTGTTCAGCCGTTGATCTATTTAGCCATTCAACAAATCCATGAATTTCTGATGAAACGTTTGTAGTCCAAAAATTAAAGTTGTCAAAAAATCCAGCGCCTTCGAAAGAAACATTCAATTTGTAAGTGGGTAGCTGACCCTTTTTGCATAATAAGAACATGTTGGTTCCATTTACGAACGTAGTCAAGTGATCGTTCCAAGTTCTATTGGCGATTGGTACACTATTCGTGCAATTGGGGCTTTCTTCGGCGTCGCATTCTATATAGGCATCGCCAACGTCCATTTTGTTGGGATACCAGATCTAAATAAGTCAAATCCACGGGTAGAAAGGGTCAGGGCTCATTTTTTGAATTCTTGGGCTTGGATCCCGTCGGGCTTCGAAAGCCCCATCGGCCTCTCAAATGGTCGAGGCCACTTGGGAGAGAGGAAGGGGTCGGAGACGGCCTCCTGTGACCCATGGGCCTTATATGACCCTGATAATTTAATCTTATGCCTACCTCATTCTTATAATGCTTATACCCTGCAGAAGTCGGGATAACATGCGCAGACATATCCTTATTATGGTAAGCTCTATAAGCAAATGGCACCAAATTCGGCATACGATCCGCAAAATCCGCATGCCCTACTCGCATTTCCCCGAAAGCTATCAACTTTATTTGTGTCTTATCAAAATAGCCCATTTGTGAAACGTATGGCGCTGCCAAAGCGGCAAGACTTCCGCCCATAGAAAAACCGGTGACCCAGAGCTCATAATTGGGGTATTTATTCTTGGCTACAAAAAAGGCATCACGTAAACCACCGTTCCAGATAAGAAGGAATCCATTATACCAGAACTTGTGGACTGTTCCACCGCCGGGGAAAGAAGTAGTTAGGTTATAAAAGGCTAAAAATTTTTAATAAAGAAAAATTATTGGGTTGGCAAGAAAGTCCCTATAGGTCCGTTATTTGTTTCTCTAGTTGTAAATATTTACATCATTCCACGGCTTGTTTGTGTAATTTTGAGAGAGCTTGCCAGTTACTCCTAGAAGCATGTTGAAATTCGGTCTTTACTTGTTTATTATTTCTTGCACTATTTATTTTCTTTATCAAATAGTAATCTTCCATCTAATCATATTCGCCATGTAATTATCATGAATATTTTAGTGACTAACTACAGCTCAAGCGGCCCGAAATATCAATGACATTTATGACAAGTTAGTACTTCCGAACAAACATGTCAGACTTGGTTCAAACGCTTTCATTCTGGAGAAATCAGTCTTGAAGACCAACCACGCTCGGGAAGACCATCGGAGTTAGAAGATCATTCGCTGACCGATCTTTTAAAAGAAGACAACCGACAAACAACACGCGATTTAACAGATCAACTCTTATACTATAATAGAGAATCACATTCATGCTCTTGGCTATAAATCCAAGCTAGGCTATGGATAACTCATGAACTCTCAGAATCCAATAAATGGCAGCCTTTATCAATCTCGTCATCTCTCTTAAGTCGATACGTTCGCAAGTCATTTTTACCACGCCTAATTACAGGGGACGAGAAGTGGGTTTTTCATGTGAACTTTCGACGCAAGAGGCAATGGGTAGGGCTCGGTGAGAAGCCATCCCCCAACCCAAGGCCGGATCCGCATCGAAAGAAATTAATATTGTGAATATGGTGGGATGTGAATTGAGTGATCTATGGGGAGTTGCTGGATAGCAAGAGCACTCTCACACTGCCGTTTACAGTCAACAGCTTGATAAAGTAGCTGAAGTAGTTCGAACAAAGAGGCCTGAAAAGACTAAGATCATCCTCCAACACGACAACGCCAGGTCTCACACTGCAAAGTTGACCAAACAAAACTAAAGGAGTTGGGCTGGGAAGTGTTATCCCACCCAGCATATAGCCCGGACCTTGCTCNAATATTGTGAATATGGTGGGATGTGAATTGAGTGATCTATGGGGAGTTGCTGGATAGCAAGAGCACTCTCACACTGCCGTTTATAGTCAACAGCTTGATAAAGTGGCTGAAGTAGTTCGAATAAAGAGGCCTGAAAAGACTAAGATCATCCTCCAACACGACAACGCCAGGTCTCACACTACAAAGTTGACCAAACAAAACTAAAGGAGTTGGGCTGGGAAGTGTTATCCCACCCAGCATATAGCCCGGACCTTGCTCAGACTTTCATCTTTTCCGGGATCAGCAACATGAACTGAATGAACAGCACTTCGAAAATGATGAAGATGTCAAAAAGTGACTTTAAAGATATTTTGACCAGAAACCCTGCATTTTCTTTGATATAGGTATCAGAGGATTGTCTATGAAATGGTCGCAAGTCATATTTAATAATGGTACTATATTGAATAATTTGCCTTGTTTATAGTTAATAAAATTGATTTTGAAAAACAATAAAGACTTTCTCGCCAACCTAATAGAAAACACTACTTGTTTCCTCATCAAATTCAGCACCACCTATCGTTCCCCTAAAGTTCAAAATGATCGCTTCATCATCATTGCTCACTAACAAATTACCAGCGCACGTTATATTTGGATTGTTTGGGTTGAAAAGGTCACAAGGTAGTTTAACATTGTCTCGAATAATCTAAATGTAGGATCGCTTCCAAAATTTTTTTTGATATTTGAATACCTCATAGCTATCAAAGCATCTTTCCATGTAAGCTGTAACGTTCCTTAGAAAGACTTCGGTTATAGGAAATAGCTTATACCTAGCCATCCAATCACTATAGCCTGCTGGCATTCTAGTCCAAGAAGGACTTAATAACGACAAGACGAGGGTCGCTTTTAATAGAAATAGGCTCATTTCGCATAGGATACAATAAAGAAAAGCGTTTAAGAAAAGCCAAATTATTATATAGAGAAATTTCTATTTCTTAAAGTATTTTTTAATAACTGTTTATTGATAATTTTTCTTATCAAATGTATTTAAGACGTCTATTTGCAATACGTGCTTCTTAAATAAAATGTGCTTTTGGAAAATGTGCCTTTTTGTCTAAATTTTTCCTCTTACCTTTTGGCCACGTGGACGGCGTTTTTTTTATCATTTATTGAAAAAAGTTTTCATATAAAAATATAAATACAGAATTATAACTAAAAATATTGATGCTTGGAATTATTGAGGCATGTTGAGAGGCGTGAACGTTTCAATTTCAAGATTAGGTTGCTGATTGAGATTTGTAAAGGGGTCAATTTCGGGTTCTTCTTTACTCTAAAATGATTTTAAAAAATTCAATTATTGAAAAAATATATTTTAAAATCGATCTTTAGGGGTCCGGAAACTCCATATACCCTCTAAAGATCGATTTTAAAATATTTTTTCAATAAATTCGAAGAAGTGAGAAAATTTGATTTTTTTTCAAATTTCCGCTCTTGCAAGAAAATTCAAATAATCAACGTAAAATTGATAGTATTGAGCTTTGGACAAGGTTTTCTCTGATGCGGTTCCTCGAATTGACTTGAAATAGCTTTAAAAACTTTCCCATGCGTTAATCTCATTAAATAAATTCTACTTGGATGGCACTCGAATATATAACACTACGGCTACTTAGGTTCGAACTTTCGAGATATCGTATTTTAATTTACGTTTGTTTTTATAATTGCCATTATAAATCCTATTTATAAATTTTTTTTACAAGTACTTGTAATTGTAAATTTTTTAACATGTTCAATAAATTTATTAACAGAATTCTTCGTCATTTTCATAAAAATAATTGCTATCAAATTTATTAAAACTAAACAAATTAATATTCCTTATTTTGTGCATAATACGCACTAACTAAAGTGTCGCAGGTTCGAATCCCACCCTTGGTTTTTTCTTTTTGCTCAAATTTTAAAAACTTTATATTTCCATCCAGGATGGCCATTCGCAAACAATTTTTTTTCTATTTGTAATATTTTTACTATTGTTTCCCATCAAAACATCGAAAATCTCTGACTTTTTCACCAAAATCGTCCAAATTTTTCCATTTTTCAACAAAATAGCCCAAATTTAACATTTTTTAAACTAAAAGCTCATCATTTTCAGCATATAAACAAGCATTTCTCAAACAATTTTTCGCCTGAGGCGCTGATTTTTGCATTGACTCAATGATTTCAAAATTTTTGTCGAAAATCAAACATTTTTGAACGTTTTCCGCTTAAAATGAGTGTTTTTCAGCGAAAAAACAGGGGATTAAAGTGATTTTTAAAATTTTTTTTAAAACTCGAAAAAATTGCCTTGCTCCCGCCTTATGCTTCTGCCCAAGTTTTTGGAAAATTTTCGAAAAAACCATAAGGGGGGACCCAAGTAAAAAAATTTTTTTGAAAAGGTTCCTCATTCTTGAATTTTGGTTACGCCACTGATTTTTCAGTAAAAAATCGCAGTTTTCTGAGCATTTTCAGCTAATAAACATGCATTTTCAAAAAAATTTTGTGGCGCTGGTTTTTTTTCTTAAAAAGTGTTTTTCAACAAAAAATTTTTCGATTCTAATGGCGTGAAAAGCATAAGGGAGTGACCAAGGTGATTTTTAAAAAATTCGAAAAAATTGCCTTGGTCCCCTCTTATGTTTTGCCCAAAATTTTGGAAAATTTTCGAAAAAACATAAGTGGGGACTAAGGCAAAAAATTTTTTCCAAATTGGGCCCCCAAAAAATTTTTCTGGGTGCACCACTGGAGGAGGGTCGGATAATTTCCGCACACCCTGTAATAAGTTAATTTAAAAAATGGAAAACATAAGAACTCTTTCTGCCTCACGAAATAGCTTTCTTTTCGTTTGTTAAAGGGTATCCTTTGTTATCAACTTCTAATTCTAATCTAATCAACTTCTAATTATACATCTATAGCGATCTTCGTAAAAAAACTTTCGAAAAAGCTACCTCCCTAGGGGGATCCATGCACTTTGATGATTGTCTCACCACCTTGCCCATATATGGCGAAGATCGTGGACAACTTCCAAAGAGACTGAAGGCCTGTGTGGATGCGAAAGGCGGCCATTTTGAATAAATCTCGTTGTTGTTTTTTTGTTCTAAATCGTTGTTTTGTTGTGTTTTGAATAAATTTTTTAAGTGTAACGTTTCATAGTGGCCACCCTGTATTTCTTGTAAAATAGCGTCACACCCAGTATTTCGGTCTATTCGGCATAACTTGAGCTATAAATATGAGAAATCTTTTACTAATTTCAAAAAAAAGAAACAAAAACGGAAAAAACTTCTTTTTAAAATAGAATAGGTTTAAAATAGAATGAGCAAATTTTTGCTTATTATTTTCATTTTTTTAAAAGTTTTTCATCAAAGATTCTTAAATTTTTAGTCCAAAATTTACTTTTTGAATGATTTAAACAAAAATCTTTTTGATTTTTTTAGCAAAAATTTTTAGCAGAAAAAAAATTCAGAAGCTTTTTTATTATTCACGAAAAAATTTTAGCAAAAAAACCCCAAAAATTTCCATGTGAAAACGTTAAACTTTGCCTGATTTAATTTGATTATTGAAACGATCATTCAAAAAAATGATCATTGACCTATTTGATCGAAAATGGGCACTATAACTTTCGCCACGTTTCATGTTTGCCACAACAACTTTCGCCACCTTCGTGTCTATATGTATATATTTATTGCAAATCAGGCAACTCAATTAGTCGAAATTAATATGTTTATTGACACGAAAGTGGTGAAAGTTGCGTGGCGAAAGTTATGTGGTGAAAGTTATGTGGCGAAATTCATGTCGAAAGTTATAGTGCCCGAAAATGACCGTTGATCTATTTGACCGGTCTACGACCAACCCTACTTATGATATAAATATTACATAGTCTGATTATTTTGAATAAAAATAACTAAAAGTTTTTGACGCAAAAAATAATGTAGTTTGAAGTAATTTATTGCCAAAATTAATCTATTGATTCAATTTTCATAGTTGTTGATAGAAGCTGAAATGTATATAAAGATGGTTTCATAGAGTTAGTATCATCTTATCTATCAAGTTAAGACATTTTAATCAACTTATTTATTTAAGAAAAATTGTATTGTTTATTAATCTAAAAATGCGATTCTATTTCTTCTCTCTTCTTGTTTTGGCTACGACTTTGGCATATTCACTTGCTATTCCTATAGCAATTTTAAGGCGAGGAGTTTCTATCGATGGAGATAACTACGGAGATCATGAAGTCTCCGCCAACTTCGACGTTTTAGATATTTCTAGTGAAGGTATGAAGTTTTCAAAAAATAGTAAAATATCAAAAAAATTTAAAATACAATTTTGGTTAGCAGTCAACTAGAACCGTCGGGTGGGAACTCGAAAATACAAAATAGAGTTGTGTCTAAAAATTTATAATCGGACCTCTTATAACTAAATTTTTATAGAAAAAAATCATAATTAAATTTTACAAATAAAGTTAAATAGAATCACTAATAAAATTTCTTTGTTTTCTGGCTTTCTATCGAACTTACCAAAGAGCAAAAACTTATTGAAAGATCCTTTCGGCTGAATCCGAATCAGCAAAAGGGTCTTTTCATTAAGTTTTTGCTCTTTGATAAGTTCGACAGAAAGCCAGACAACAAAGAAATTTTTGCGTTTCCAATTTTGCTAGAGCCGTGGTTCTAGTTGTATATTTATGAGTTCTGCATGGCGTTATGAAACGGTTCTAGTTGTGTATTTTCTAGTTGACTGCTAATCATAATTTTCAATTACAGGGTGTTCAAGTATCACGTTACCTCACTCTTTTGAACTTTTATCGGGTTCATTAAAAGATTTTTGATACAGCTTTTCTTATATGCAAAATTTGATGGAATCTTAGTGGAGTTGTCCAGAATCATCCATTCTAGCACCTACAAAAGACCGCATCGAAAAATCTATTAAAGGGGGTGTGCACTTTAGGGCCATTTGGACTAAGAAAAATTTTTTTCGTAACATATGTTGAAATAGTGATTTTTTAATCTCTTTTTATATGGGAAACACGAAGGCCAAATGGCAAAAATTGTTCGACCTTTATAATACGGCTTTTGGCCAAGCTATGATGAGGGAGGGGGTCCGGTTTGAGGTCACTTCGTGAAAAGTGAGGTCCAAAGTAGGGTCGAGTAGAAAATTTAAAAAAATTTTTTTAACAAGTGACCCCTTAGGGGTAATTTCATGCGAGGAATCGATTGCGCGCACTCCCGAACCTTGAAAATGCTTCCTTGACCCTGATTAAGGGAAGGAATCGGTGTATTGAAGCGAAAATCAAACATTTTCGGATTTTTATGAGAAAACCGTCGATTCTTAGGTTTTTTTATGTGGGGAATCGATTGCGCGCATTCCCGAACCGTGAAAACGCTTCCTTGACCCTGATTCAGGGAAGGAATCGGTGTATTGAAGCGAATACTTCTTTATTATTAATCATTCATTTTACAATAATCAAATTTCATCAAATTCATATTCTTCTTCAAAAACTGCATCTTCAAAATTCATGAGCTCGTCAAACTGATTAGCAAGCACATCAACAATCCCATCATCATTTTCTTCCAGGGATATGGGAAATCCAGGACCTTGGGTTCTCTTCCTGCATCTTCTACAATTTTTCTCTTCCATTTCTCAGAAACAGGGCCTTTCTTGTATTTGACCGTCTTTTCGCCTTTAGCTTTAGAATAGAACTCGTAGACTTGTACCACTGTCCTTTCTCCTCTGATTTCTGCCAGTCGGTTCTCATTCCAAGACATAGCCGCAAGCATGGTTCTGCGTTCAAATCCTTTGGGCGAATAATATTTCCTCTTCGGGCGATAATGAATAACAACAGAATGGAAGCTCTCGACGACCGAAGTAAAATTTCCATGCTTGAGACGGCCCAAATCATTCAAAAACGGAGTCTTCGAAGCAATCTCCAAAATCTTCTGATAGGCATTCGATGACGGGTCTATAGGCTGATGATTTGACTCAAACTCGGCTGAATTTTCGAAATGGGGGCATTTGAGAACTTTAGCGAAGGCTTCTTTCTTGAATTGCTGTCCTACTTTCGTGTTGGCATTAATTGGGATAAGATCCAAGAAATTTGAAGGTTCCCATTCATGTTGACCTCTTACATGGTTGAAAAGGGAGTAAACGTATTCTTTGCATAGAGAGGGATCGTCTTCAGCTTTCTCGACGGCTGTATAAACGTGTACTACGAATCTCTTTCCGAGTTCTTTCAGTTGATTCTTGTCGTCTTCATTTTGCAATTGCTTCATCTCCGCTCGGACTTGCTTTTTTATGCCTTTCAAGACATGCCATGGATCGAAATGGTACTCGTAGCCAGCCTGTCGGAGATGAGAGCAGACTTGAGGGTGCTTATCTATAGTAACATCATCGATCCTTACATGAGACTCTATCGCTTCAATACACTTCTTGACTCCGGCTAGCTCCATCCTACCCGATACGTTGTCTACTTCATTTTTTTGAACGACGGAAACATTGAGTACTTGGTTGGTGTGATGTTCTATGGCCGTCACTGCACACATTTCTGCGCTACAAAGATGGTTATATTTATTCGTTATATTTTTAGAGTTACCTAAAACCAGGACTGTCATACTGACCGTCCAAGCTAACGCTTATGGGATCAGGAATGCTATTGATAAGATCCATTTGCTGCTTATAATACTCCTCTTCGACAGTAGGCCAAACATAATGGGCAGATATCGATTGGAAGCAACGGCGACTCAACATAGCAATTCCGGCAGCTTTAAACATAGAAGAAAGATCAGGATAAGAAACAGGAGCGACTTGGGCCGCAGCGACTAGACTGATGTTTCCAGAGCGCATATTAGTACCAGGAATGAAATGTTGAGAAGACCATCGAAATCTAGCTTGATTCTTGCAAGGGCATCTTAGAATCGCAGCCATATTGGTTCCTAAAACTTTATTCAATAGCTTTTTACCATCACAAAATAATTTCCCACCTCTTTGAGTCCATTTGATGTTTCGCGTTGGTCCAGCCCTAGGCCCGCTCGGTAAACGACCACACTCGGGACAACGTTGTAACAACTTTTCTAGCTGCTCAAACTCAACTAGGACAAATTTTGGCTTATTATGTTCTTCAATTTCTTGCTCATTTTCTTCGATCTCCATATCAACTTCCATTGTTTATAATGATAAATCTAAAAATATAAGAATCGACGGTTTTCTCATAAAAATCCGAAAATGTTTGATTTTCGCTTCAATACACCGATTCCTTCCCTTAATCAGGGTCAAGGAAGCGTTTTCAAGGTTCGGGAGTGCGCGCAATCGATTCCTCGCATGAAATTACCCCTAAGGGGTCACTTGTTAAAAAAATTTTTTTAAATTTTCTACTCGACCCTACTTTGGACCTCACTTTTCACGAAGTGACCTCAAACCGGACCCCCTCCCTCATCATAGCTTGGCCAAAAGCCGTATTATAAAGGTCGAACAATTTTTGCCATTTGGCCTTCGTGTTTCCCATATAAAAAGAGATTAAAAAATCACTATTTCAACATATGTTACGAAAAAAATTTTTCTTAGTCCAAATGGCCCTAAAGTGCACACCCCCTTTAAGGAACACAATAAAAGTTCAATAGAGTACGGTAACATGATACGTGAAACACCTTGTATATATATTGGTTGTGGTAATCTCTTCTAGCATTTCTTTATCTTCCTAGATAAAAAATTTCAAAAAATTACGTTCAAGTTTCATAAATTCGACCAAAAATCGGGCCAAAATTGATTTATTTTTACCTCAAAAATAAAGCAAAATGGTCCAAAAAAGAATGAAATTGCTTAAAAAAAAGAAAAACCGCAACCGTGATAAAAATACGTTCTCTGATGATAATTTTTTCTTTAGAGCCTGAGTGGAATTGTGTTGGCAACTGTGGAAATGATCCGAATTCTCAGAGATACGCTAATTCGAGGAGGCGGAGATGTATTTGCCAGAAAATATGATATGCTATTTTTTAAACCAATATTAAAAGGTGAGTCCAACTTAGGGCCGGGTAGAAAATTTTTAAAAATTTTTTTAACAAGTGACCTCCTAGTGGTAATTTTATGCGGGGGAATCGATTGCGCGCATTCCCGAACCTTAAAACCGCTTCCTTGACCCTGGTTCAGGGAAATAGATGTGTGTATTGAAGCGAAAATCAAAAAATTTTGAAATTTCTCGCTCAAAATTATATTTCTGGGGGTAATTTCATGCGGGGAATTGATACCGCGCATTCCCGAACCTTAAAAACGTTTCCTTGACCCTGGTTCAGGAAAATGAGTACATGTTGGATTTTCGCTTCAATACACACTCTTATTTCCTTGAATCAGGGTCAAGGAAGCGTTTTCAAGCTTCGGGAATGCGCGCAATCGATTCTCCGCATAAAATTACCCCCAGAAATATGATTTTGAGGGAGAAATTTCAAAATTTTTCGATTTTCGCTTCAATATACACATCTATTTCCCTGAATCAGGATCAAGAAGCTTTTTTAAGGTTCGGGAATGCGCGCAATCGATTCCCCGCATAAAATTACCGTTAGGAGGTCACTTGTTAAAAAAATTTTCTACCCGGCACTAGTTGGACTCCCCCTTTAATGTTTATTATTATTAGTAAATTATAATATGTAAACAAAATTGTTTAGCAGCATAATAAAATAAATAAAAGATGTTCTTATGCGTATGACTTTTAACTTAATTTTTTATAATTAACATTCCAAGGGCTAGTTTTACAGTAACAACGGAAGTGCTTATGTAAAATTGAAAGATATTTCAAAACCTTCTTCTAAATCATATTATTTAGAATCTACAAAGAATAAAAAATATCTAACTTTTTAAAATAAAAAAATGTAAAATGATATCGTCTAAGGATTCGAATCTAGTATATAATTCTTATAAGTTTAACATGCTGACCACTATAGTCTGATTCCAATCACAAAATTTTAATACTATCGTAAAATAGACCTCTAAAAATTTGTTGCCTAGAAATTAATTAGATTTTTTTACTCTTATTGGGCGCTATACGGTGAACGGATTTCGAAAATTTTTATTTTCTCGGCCATTGTTCAGCTACAATTTTAAGAGCCAATAAAAGAGAGTTAGGTTAAAAGAGTAATATTTAATAACAGTTTCGCACACTGTACCAATAAAGGAGAGTAGCAAAAAAAGTCCCCAGCACCTAAAAATCTTCTATTTGGCATTATCGATTGATTTTACCTATAAAAACAGTTAAATAAGTCTCGTTGTTTAGATTAGCTATGTGAAATGCTTTTTCAAAGTATCATCCATCTTTAAAAAAAGGTTTTTGAAGGAATAGTTTTTAAAAATCAAAACGCAGCCCCTGATATTGTTACAAAACAAGTTTCATAAATGCAGGTTTTTGTTATATTCAAGCCTTATTTTTGGTTTGAAACACTATTTTTCTGCAAATAAACATGTTTTGATCCCAATCCTTTATATGTTTGTATAATAGCTTTATTCAAAAACTGTTTTCATGTTCATCTCGACAGTCGTGTATTTCTTATTTGTTCTTTCTATTATGGAATGTTGATTTTGCGATGCGTTTATAAAGTAATATTTTTTGGTTCGATATCATTCGAAAATTTTTTCCTAACTATATCTAATTTTTTTATTTTACAATGAAATTCTTATGGATAGTCTTAATTTGCGCTATTTTTTATCCCAGTATTACTACCTCATTTGATCTCCTAACTATAACTATGAGACCTAAATATGATCCATGCAAGAATTCAACTTTATCAGAAATTACACAATTGGTTGAATGTTGCTTATTTTGCACTGATTTGATCGGTATTAACCAAGGAGGCTGTTTTAATGATAAACATGGTAGTAGATATTGTCGATGTTCTGAAAATGATGCCCATTGTCCAATCCCTTAATTTTTTATAATAAAAATTTTTCTTATGTTCATTAATATTTTATGGGGGATGGTAATAGCCTATGAAGATAATAGAAAATTATACAAGGTGTCAGAAAAGTTCTGTCGTCTCCTTTGAAAAGCGCCCGTAAAAATTTTGGAGATGATGTTGAGTGCCGAAACACAGATGGTCCAGGAGCTTTGGACGATGCTTGTAATGGGCTGAAACCATAAATTCGGCACTCAACATCACCTCCAAAATTTTTACGAGCACTGAATATAGTTTTTTTCAAACTTTTTATACTAGTACTTAGTTTTAAAAGACATTTCTCCATCATACATGGGCAAGATGGTGAGACAATCATCAAAATAAGCGGATCCCCCGAGGGAGGTAGCTTTTTCGAAAGTTTTTTTTACGAAGATGGCTATAGATGTATAATTAGAAGTTGATTAGATTAGAATTAGAAGTTGATAACAAAGGATACCCTTTAACAAACGAAAAGAAAGCTATTTCGTGAGGCAGAAAGAGTTCTTATGTTTTCCATTTTTTAAATTAACTTATTACAGGGTGTGCGGAAATTATCCGACCCTCCTCCAGTGGTGCACCCAGAAAAATTTTTTGGGGGCCTAATTTGGAAAAAATTTTTTGCCTTAGTCCCCCCTTATGTTTTTTCGAAAATTTTGGGCAAAATTCGATTTAGACAAAATTTTGTTGAAATTCTTGAGTCAATGCAATAATCAGCGCCTCAGGCAAATTTTTTTTGGTGAAAAATGCTTGTTTATATGCTGAAAATGCTCAGAAAATGATGAGCTTTTGGTTTAAAAAAATGTTAAATTTGGGAATTTTTTGTTGAAAAATGGAAAAATTTGGACAATTTTGGTGAAAAACCTTTTTCCAAATAAAATCCAGCGCCGCAGGCAACAAATTTGTTTGATAAACGCTTGTTTTTAAGTTGAAAATGCTCAGAAAATTACAATTTTTGTAGAAAACATGGAAAATTTAGGACCTTTTTGGTGAAAAAATAGGAAATTTTGGTGAAAAATCGTTATGGGGACCATTAGGATTTTTTTTGAAAATTCAAAAATTTCGGGTAAAAACATATGGTGGGACTAACAAGGAATATATATAGAAGTGTCAGTCAGGGATTTTCGATGTTTTGACGGGAAACAATAGTAAAAAATATTGTAAGACACATAGAAAAAAATTGTTTGCGAATGGCCATCCTGGAAGGAAATATAAAGTTTTTAAAATTTGGGCAAAAAGAAAAAGCCAAGGGTGTGATTCTGCGACCCTTTAGTTTTGTAGCCGAGCGCACTAACCACTACACCACTCATTTTCTTGGTTTTCCTTAGCTTTTCATGGGACGATAGTGGGCGCATTTGATTCCTCGTGAAAAATTACACCTAGGGGTTTAGTGAAGTTTATTTGAGGCGCTAAAAAGCTCAAGAAACCCGAGAAAATGGCATTTTTTGAAAAACATTTTAAAAAAAATGTTTTTCAAAAAATGCTGGATATTCCTTCGACTTCTTGCAGTTTTTTCTCTGTTTCGGTTTTCGTTGCTTCCGGTTCTTCGAATCTCTTGATTGTTCGAGATACTGTCGACGGTTCAATATCAAGAAACCGCGCAATTTCACGTACTCCTTTTCCATTTTCATGCACTCTAATTATGGCAGGTCTCAATTCATTCATTTTAACACTAAAAACAAAATTTTAAATGAAATTTGTTGAAAAAAACAATGAAAACGCAAAAAAATCAAGTGTTGCAGTTTCATCTCGCACCCTGTATAACAAAGTAAATAACAGGTTTCTAAAAAATTTTAAACAATATTAAATCTAGAATTTTTAATATCGATAGACAGGAAATTAGTATGAAATCTCCTATCGTCTATGGAAACAAATATTTTAAATATTGAATTATTTTCGTGCAACAAAACTGTCTCGGACAATTTTTGGTCTATTCGAAAAAACATAAAAATTTATATGCAAATAGGACATTGATACGAGTCTGTATGTAAAATATTGGCTACGATTATAAAAGTTTTGTACGAGTTATTTGTTTAATATTTCTTATTAATTATTTTTGACCAATTAGATAGTTAGTTTACATGATTAGTTAAATTTTTCCATTTTGTGTCAATATATTTTTATTTACGCACTTCATCATGCACACCATGTTCATTATATAGAAAAAAATTTTCACCGACAAATCAAAAAAA